>PVKZ01000135.1:652500-949709 GCA_004027375.1 Macroglossus sobrinus
TCTAAATCTGATTAGTAATTAGTTTTTTTTTCCCTGTTAATAAACAAACTTTAACAGATTCAGAAGTTAGGCTTAGAAAACAATTTCTCAAATTTAGCATTCTTTATTTTAAACTAATCTAAATCTTTTTAAGATTTGTCTGAAACGATCATTTGTTTCTTCCTAATTCTACAAAGTATTACATTTCCTTAATGTAGAACCTCTTGAGATATAATTGTAGTTTTCTCATTAATTCTGTCCTTGTTAAAGAATCATCATTTGAATGATAGCTGGGACAGAATTCATCTATGAAAGAAGGCCCTATAGATTCTAATTTTTTTTTTAAATGTGGTGATAATTAGGCAGTGTTTATATATATGAGTCTAGGTGTGGAGAAAATTTCAAGGTCAGTGAAAGAGAGGAAATACCCCTGGTCCTGTGTCAGATTCAGCAACTTGCTAGCAGATGGTATAGTAGCTGGCACGGGCAGGAGTATGTACTCTGCTGATAAGGTAGCAGTGAAATAACACTTTAGGCCAGGTTTAAAAACAATAGAACATAGTAGAGGGTTGAACAGATAGTGGTAAGTTTAAGAATACTATAGTAATGGTGGTAGCTAAAAAGCTTCAGAGAATGACATAAAGAAGAAATGCTTCTGCTATAAGCCTATTATGCTTCTATTTCTTTTAAAGGAATCTGTTGATGACTTGAGTCATTGTTAAACTTTACTACAGAAAGCCAAGCATAGAAATCTTAAGGAACTCAGAGTAATAGTTCCCACTTCTCCTCAAGGAAATCCATAGTATTGTGCAGGAAAACATCCTCTTAAGGAAAATTTGAGGAATGCCTGGTCCCTAGAAAACATTCCTTCTGTCTTTAATGGGTCAACTCCCTTCAAGATTAGATGAGACTATGTGGGCTGAGGTGAACAAGGAAGCCTTAAACTGCTATGAGAGAATTAGGCAGGAAGGTCTGACACTTGGCACTCTTTTCTGAGAAATCTTGGCCTGGAGATTCAGGCCAAGCCCTGTGCTTTTGATTGGGTGTGTGAGGGCTGCTTTTTCTTTCTACTTCTCTTTGCCTTCCAGGGTTTTGTTTTGTTTTCAACATTTGCACATCTGATCATTCTTTGCTTAGCTCCCACTTCTGGTTACTCTGCTGACACTTGCCTGCCAACTCAGTGTTCATTCACATAGAAACAATGCAACATCCTTCACTTTATAGAAATGAAAAGAAGTTTGTAGATTTACTTATTGTACAAATGATTATAATTAAAATTTTTTAATTGATTCTAAAGAAAAAGACTCAAGGCAAATAAATTTTGAATTTAGAAACTTTTTGAATATTTTATTTTAACTATATTACAGTTAAAATAGTGACAAAGATACCATGATTTGAATATAAAAGTTCTTTGAAGATATTAACTTGATTATTAAAGACACATAGAAATTCAGAAATAGAAGTTAGTGATCAGGTTTAAAGATCATACATTGCACTTTTGAAAAACTTTTTTTTTTTTAAAGAAGGTTCTTATCTCCTTTGAGCCTGAACCTATCTCTTTAAAACTTCATACATATTAATCTTTTTGGAATATTCATAGAATCTATCACATGATTATTTTTAAAATTTTTAAAATTTTCATGTTCCCGAGCATTTTTTTTTTATCTGAGCTAAACAACCTTATTTTCTTCAACCATTTATTACACGTTTTTAAGAAACTTTATTTGTAGTTACTTCTAGAATCTTTCTAGTCTGTTCTTTTCTCTGACTAAATGTCAACAGAACTGAGTGGCATACTTTAGTGAGTGTAATATCATGTCCTTTATTCTGGATAATCCATTTCTATTAATGCATCCTAACACTGTATTTATTTTGCTTGTTTTGTTTGGTTTAGATTTTAGGAGTTTTCAGGAGTGATATTCTTATTGGCTCATGTTGAAATAATACTGAATTTTATCTTTTAAACGGAACATTCAGTTGGATTTTCTTCAGCTTGAAGAGATTTATTGTATTTTTTGAAATATAGATTAAAAACTGGGTTTTTAAATAATTTATTTGCTCATTCATTTACTCACTTATTCATTCATTCTTTAGTATAGGCTATAAAAAGTTAAAACAGAAGAATAGTGCATTCTTTACCACATGAAGCATTTTATTAGATCAGTTTCATTCTAGTCTAGTGATACTCATTTCATGATGGTTTTGTTCCCAGGGACATTTGGCAATGTCTGGAGATATTTTTGGTCATCATAATTGGGATGGAGGAAGAAAGTTCCTGTTAGAATCTAGTCTGTAGAGGCTAGGAATCCGGCAAAACATCTACAGGCACAGGACATCCCCCCACCCCCCTGCCTCAACAAAGATTAATTGACCCTAAATGTCAATAGTGGTAAGTAATATATTCCTATATTGTATGCCAGAGGATGTAGAACTCTCTAATATTTTATCAACAAATAAAATGAAACTTCCATGTCTTCTATGTCTTTTCTCAAAAGGGGCTGTTAAAAATGCTTGCCAGCAAAACCCAAGCACAAAAATCAGAGACACAATACTAGACCATTCTTCTGATTGTGTTTCCTACACTAATCAATACACATAGGGCACAGCCTTCAATCAGACCTCAATTTATTTTATGATACTGTCATCGCCTTGGCCACATTTTTTCTTCTTGTCAGTGATATCTTGAAAGAGGTAGTCAAATGTCTTCCTAAAATCAAGATATGTGGGCTTTCCATCTTGAAGAGTAGCAAGAATTACATGTAGTTGGTGTGTACCATTTTCTTGTAGTGAGTATGTGAGAATAAACATCCTTTCAGAAATTCCCTAAAGGTATTCATTGAAGAATCTCCTGTGGATTGATATCTAATTTACTGTTCTGGAAACTTCTTTTACAACTTTAAAAATATTTTATCATTTTCATATCCTTCAAGTTTTCATTTCTAAAGATTCCTTGTGTTGAATACTTATAGTATTTGTCCAATGTCAGTTCCTGAGCAAACCTCATATGTGCCTGGCCCTGAGCTTATTTTTAGACAGAGATGATTAATACAGGGTCTCCATTCCTCACAATCTGTGGCAGAGTCTAATATTTTTACAACTAACAAAAGTGAATAATAACAAGAAGTGCCATAATATACATATAAATTAATAATGGAGTATAGAGATAGAATCTAAATTTCTGAGGCATATTCAGCAAAGTTTCCTAGAGAATATAGTTGAGTAGTCATTAAATGAGGAGTGGAGATCTTCGATTAGAGAAGTCTTTTCATAATTTAGGCATAACACATGCCAGAAACAAAACTAGAATGGTATGAAGTTAAAAGGTATTTTGGGGAAGTATCAGACAGTCCACTGTAGCTAGAGCATGTGAATTGTGGGAATGATGGAGAATGCAGCCCTAGTTTGAACACATTCATAAATTGCCTTGATACCAAGCCAAGGCTGGGCTTTGTCCTTCAGTGTGCCTTTTCATTTATGATCAATAAATAGGGAAGACAATTAAAATTTAATCGACATATTATTCTAATTCTCAAACCTTTTAAGAAGTTATTAGTCTCAATTTTATAAATAATGCTGTGAATTTAATGTTTATGTAACCCCCACCCCTAATTTATATTTAAAGTCTAATTACCAATGTGATAGTTTTAGGAAGTAAGATATTTGGGAGGTCATTATATCATAAGAGTGGAGCCCTTATGAGTGGGATTAGTGCCTTTATTGAAAACAAACAAACAAACAAACAAAACAAAACAAAAAACAGAGCTCTCTTACCCATTCCACTTATGAGGGCATGATAAAAGACTGCTGTCTATGAACCAGTAAGTGAGCTCTTGGCAGGCATAGAATCCACCAGAGCCTTGATCTTGGACTTTCCAGCCTCCAGAACTATGAGAATAAATGTTGTTGTTTAAGCCAATCAGTCTGTGGTACTCTTGTTATAGCAGCTTTAATGGACTAAAACAGATAGATAAAAAGATTCACTGAAATTAATGGGTTTCCTAAGTTCATATAAGTTTTAAAAATAGGTTTTAAAACTAGGTTTGCCTAACTAAAATCCTGCCAATTAGATTAGATTTTCTTTGTAAAAAGAAAATTTTGGTAAGGATAGTTAGATAAACTGAATTTTTAGAGTTGAGTGGGAAAAGACCATATTCTTATTTCAAACACAAAAACATACAGCACTGAAAGAATGGTTGGATGTAGATGTTTATTTTTTATCTATTTGACTAGCTTTAGTCAAAAGAAATTGATCCAAAATCTACTCATTAAAAATAATTTGGTCTATTTTGGAGAAAATATCAGATTTAATATCAATATTTAATATTTAATTTGGAGAAAATATTGGAAAAATTAGAATAGCAGCAA
This sequence comes from Macroglossus sobrinus, assembly GCA_004027375.1. Taxonomy (NCBI): domain Eukaryota; kingdom Metazoa; phylum Chordata; class Mammalia; order Chiroptera; family Pteropodidae; genus Macroglossus; species Macroglossus sobrinus. The sequence goes on from PVKZ01000135.1 coordinate 656,845, forward strand.
CAAAATTTATTGCTCTCCTTTTCCCCGATACCAGTACAGCCTTAAGTTGGTCAATTTTCTAATTTACACTTTTTAAATAAAGATTTAATAGAGGATTCACCTGTGAAAGAGAAATTTGGCAAAGGAACATTTCTTTATTTTTTTTATTTTTGATGTCCGATCCTGTATTCAAGCATTGGCACATCCGACAAAATAATTATATTATTAGTCAGGGTTCTCCAGAAAAACAGAATGAATAGAATATACACATATATTCTATTATATAGAGAGAGAATAGAGAGAAGGGCAGGAAGAGAGAGAGAGAGAGAGAGAGAGAGAGAGAGAGAGAGAGAGAGAGAGAGAGAGAGAGAAAGAGAGAAAGAGAGAGATTATAGGAATTGGTTTATGTGGTTATGGAGGCCTAGAAGTCCCACAGTCTGCCCATCTGCATGCTAGGGAACCAGGAAAGTTGGTGGTATAATTCAGTCCAAGTTCAAATACTTGAGAACTGAGGGGACCACTAGTGTAAGTTTTGAGTCTGAAAGCCCAAGAACATGGAGCTCCAGTGTCTGAGTACAAGAAAAAACATGTTCCAGCTCAAGGAGAAAGAATTGGCCCTTCTTTATTTTTTTTGGTGAGGGCAGATCTCTTTATCAGTCTACTGAATCAAATGCTAATCTCTTTCAGTAACACCATCAAAATGCAACCAGAAATAGTGTTTTACTGGCTATCTGGCATTTTTTAGCTAAGTCAAAAAATTAAAATTAACTATCACAGTAACATTCTGTCCAAAAATGGTACAATAACACTAGAGCTTGGAAAAGTTTCTGAATAAACTGTGAAATTCAGAATCGAGGGCCCTGGAGAAAGACAATTATGTATATTTTGCAGAATTTGCCTAGATGCCTATATAAGTAATACATTGGAAGACACAATCAGATAAATGATGCCTATAACTGCTTGATGTGAATTCATTTATAAATGGAATTGAACAGTAATTTGATGTGTAATAAACTAACATAGGCCAGATTATTCTCATCATTACTACTTGAGGCATCTCTTCTCTACATGTGCCTGCTGGCATGCCAGTGAGCCTTCAAATAGACCTAGTGATTCCGAATGCTTCCTGGTATTCACACCCTTGTGTTTTCTCTTCCTACATGCTATGTGGCTGGTTTGCGTAACCAAAAGTATATTGAAGAAATATCCTGATTTGTGATTTTTGCGGTTGGTTATAAAACATGTGGCTTCTGCTTTGCTCCTTCTGGGGACAGCCAACTGCCATCTCATGAGGACACCAAGAAGCCCCAGCACCAACTTGAAATGTGTACAAAAGACCCACCTGGAAAATGGACCCCTCAGTCTCAGTCAAACCTTCAGATGACTGCAGCCCCTGTAGACCTTCAGTCTCATAAGAATAAGAGACCCTGAGCTGAAACACCCAAGTAAGCCACCCCCAGATTTCTGATACACAGAAATTGAGCTAATAATACGTTTCTTATTTTTAAGCTGCTAAATTTTAGAGTAATTTGTTATGCAGCAATAAATAATACAACTGGCCTAACAGTTCAGGTTTTAATCTGGCACAGAAGTACTCACTTTCTATTAAAATGGTTTAGTCATATTAAATTAATGTTGGTTACTGCCTCCAAGTTTACATTTTACATCTCAGGTCAGCCAACAGTCTCCTAACTGCTTCAATCTGTTTCTCAATAACAATAATAATGCCATTTACTAAGGTGTTATTATTGCTTAAAATTTCATTATGTTTTATGTGATGATGGATTTAAAGCAAAAATCTTACTCTTATGTTTAGAGAAATGTGTTCCCCGTTTCCATGTTATTCTAATGATTATATCATCGATATTTCAATACAAGTCTTATAAACAGACACCGAATGCCTTCTTCACTCTTATGGGTCCTTCCTGACTTATAAATTATTTTACCTTTCTTTTTCTTGGGAGAGACCCAGGCCATGGTATATACTATATATGAGAAAAATGGAGATGCTTTTCTTTGTACTATATCCAATGGAACATATGTAATGCTTCTGAAATGGTTTATAACTTTAAGATTGTTCTGAAAACAAAACACATACCACACACACACACACACACACACACACACACACACACACACACACACACACATATCACCACAGCCTAGACTGTTAGTTTTAGAAATAATCAGCACTTGAATGCATATTGTTATTTCTAAGAAGGAATGTGTTAACACCAGAAACAAAATGAAATCATCAATAATGAACGACATGGGTAACTAGTTTCAATAATCTATAATTAAGACATTAATTCGAGTGAAAGAAAAGAATTAATAAAAGTGAAATTTTTTTGCAGCCTTTGCCGTTGTAGCTGAGGAGGATATGGGAGGAACAAGTTGAGCTAAGCCAGGTGTTTCATTCAGCTATCCTGATTACTGGTGCCAACGCATCCACAATGTGCAGTGTAGAAAAGAGCTAGCTAAGAAGCTGCAAACAGTCTACATTTCTTGCCTCAGGAAATGTGCCTTGGGGTTGACTCCTGGAACATTCTACTGGCAGTGTTGCAGTGGCATTCTACCTGCAGGATTGGAAGTAGATCCATGGTGCAGCATCAGGATCCATTCTTTAGTTATTACTAATAATGTGACACCAATAAAAAAGAAAGAACAATAAATGACACCACAACTGTCTAATGAGGTGAAGGTTAAGGAATGTTAAACTATGCTAGACATTTCTATTTGCCGGCATTAAATTGTGCTGCCTGCTCCAAATGCACTCTTTATGAAAGGTTGATGTACTGTTTTGATAGGCAATTTAGGAAACCTAAGAATGGCCTGCAGGCCTACCTTTCTGGGATGTGATGGCTTGCAGCCTTGCCTATAGCCCCTTAGTACCCCATGATTAACAGCAGTCCAAACAATCCTTCTTCCCCATTTGCTCCCTTGCACAGACCCCACTGTCTCATTCTTTCCACTCAGTAATGACTTGTCATATTGTTGGTTGGCATATCCCTAAGACAACATAGAGTTTTGTACATATGTAGAAACAGATTTCTCCCACAGTATTCTTGCTTCTTCACCACAGGCCTGAGTAGAGGAGAGAAAAGTTTGATGTGTCTTTATTTTCTCCTGTATCATGAGCAGGAGATGAGAGGAATGTTCATCATTCTAATGAGCAGCTTAGTGTCGAGTAGGGTGGAGATTATTCTATCACTCAGTATATACATATTGAGCTTCCGTTATATGTCAGGTGCTGTGGATTTAGTTGTTAAAAAAGATATACACGACCCTTGCTTTTTTTAAAGTTTCGACGTGGTGGAAGGAACATATTACAAGTCCAGGAAGTGTTACAAATGGAAAAATTTAGGGTGCTATAGGAGTTAATATCAAGGGCAGAAATCATAAGCTAGGAGATTCCAGCTTATTGATATTATAAAGTCAAGTGCTACTTCTTTTTTTGTTGTTTGTTTCTGTTTTTATTTTTTGTTTTTGTTTTATGTGTGCATGGGAATCACAATGGGATGGTGATATAATGAACAGGAATATGCCAAAAGACATGGTTTACATGAGACTTTATAATGACAAAGAATAGCATCATCCATTTGGAAATGTTTAGCCAAAGCAAGAGGCAGCACGGCATACCTCCAGTAACAATTTTAGTAGTGATTCTCAATCTTGGCTGCACGTTAGAATTACCTGGGGAGCTCTTAAAAATTCTGATGCCTAGGCCACCCCCAAAACCAATTAAATCAGGATCTCTCGGGGGGAGACCCAGACACCACTGCTCTTTATAACTCCCTGGGTGATTCCAAGGTGCAGCCAGTTTAAGAGCCACTGAGTTATAGGCTTCTCAGGCTTTCCAAAATTCCACACAAGGCCCTCCAGCTGCCAATTTTGCCACTTTGGGAAGAAAATAATCACCAGGTGCTAGAAGCTCCTCTTTGCCATCCTAAATTTTTGACTTCATGAAAAAAAAAAAAAAGGTTAAGGTATAATTACACAGTAAAATTCACAGATCTTACATGTACAGTTCCTTAAGTTTCTAGTATCTCCTCATTTTTTGCCCCTCCCCACTAGATCTATTCCATAGATTTGTCTTGGCCACTCTTGTATTTCATGAAAATTGAATTATACAGTATGTCCTCTTTTGTTCTGGCTTCTTTCCCTCGGCAAATTTTTTTTTTTTTGAGATTTATTCATGTATCAACAGTTTACTTTTATTATTGCTGAGTGGTATCCCATTGTGAAAATATACAATATAACCCATGATTTGTGTTATCTATTCTTCCATTAATAGACATTTGGTTTGTTTCCAATTTTTGTTAATATGAATAAAGCTCAGTGAACATTCTAGTACAAGTTTGTATGAACATAGGTTTTTTTTTTAATTTGTTTTGTTTTGTTTTTTACTTCATTTTCACTCTTAATAGCTAAGAGTACAATCATTGGGGCATGGAGTAGTTGTATATTTAATTTTAAAAAACGACTAATTTTCCACAGTGGTTGCACCATTTTATATTTCTGTTAGCAATAAACAAGAGATACAGCTGCTGTGTATCTTTTCCAATTTTGATATTGCAAATTTCTTTTAATTATTGTTTTAATTTTAGTCATTCTCTTACGTATGCAGTAGTAATTAACTTTGGGTTAATTTGCATTTCTCTGGTGACTGACAGCGTTGAACATCATCATGAATGTTTATAGACCATTTGTATATCTTTTTTGTGAAGTGTCTTTCCAAAACTTTTTTCCATTTTGGTATTTGGTTGCTTGTCTTTTTGTTATCAATTTTTTGTAGTTCTTTATATAATCTTTATATGAGTTATTTTTCAAAATATATATCATGATTTTTTTTCTAATTTATACTTTTTCACTTTTCTTATAGTGTCTTGCTGAACAGCACTTTTTAATTTTGGTAAATTCTAGTTTATAATATTTTTATTGTCATTGATATTTGTGTCTGCCTAGGAAATCTTTGCCTGTCCCCAGGATATAAGTGCTCTTTTCTACGTTTTCTTCTTGATATTTTTTGCTTTTACAGTTAAGTCTGTAAGCCATCTGGAATTTTGTGTTATGGTGTTAGGTATGAATCAATTTCTTTTTTCTTTAGCTAGTATTCAATATTCAGTGGTCCAAGTGCCACTTATTTAAAAGATTCTTCTTTCTCTATTGAATTATGTAGAGAGTTTTGTAAAAGAAAAAAATCCTTTGGCCACATATATGTGCTTTATTTCATATCCTGTTTCACTGATCTATTTATTTATGTATTATTTTTCTTTATGCCACATTGTAATGATTACTGTAACTTTTTAAGTTCTGAAATCTGGTAGTGCAGTTCTCTAACTTCGTTCTTTTTCAAGATTGTTTTGACTACTTGAGAACATTAGATTTTCATATGATTTTTGGATGAGCCTATTGGGATCTTTATCTGAATCACATTGGGACTAGTTTAAGAATAATTGGCATCTTTATAATATTTAATCTTCTAAAAAATATAAATCTTCTCAACAATACTTTGTACTTTTATGTCTTTTGCTAAATTTGTCCCCAGATATTTTATTTATTTAATTTTAATCTTATTATAAATGGAATATTTTTTTTAATTACTTGTTTTACTTATTTGTTACTTATACATAGAAGTATTATAGATTTTTGTATTTGCCCATATATCCTGAGACCTTGATGAGTTCACTTACTAGATCTAATGGGGAATTTGTTTATTATGCAGATTCCTTTTAATTTTTATGTGTACAATTATATCATCTGTAAAAATAGTTTTACTTTTTTTCTTATGTTTATTATTTTATTTTTAAGTTTTTTAAAATTTTTTTCTAATTTTCTTGTATAGACCCTCACATGCAACATTTAATAGAAATGTGAGTGCTTTTCCTGCATTACTTCCAGTTTTAGGGTATTTTGACATTTCACCCTCAAGTATAATGTTGAGTGAAGGTTTTTTAGATTAAGTTCCATTTATTCCTAGTTTGCTGAAAGCATTTCTTTTTAAATCATGAATAAATTTTGGGTATAATTAAATGCTTGTTTGTATCTATTGAGATAGTCATAAGAATCTTCTCCTTTAATTTTATAAAGGTTTTATTGTTTTAATTTTATTTTTTATTACCTGAGGCTCTCTATATTATGACTCTGGATTCTATTTGTTTTCTCACTAGAAGGAATTAAACGCTTAAAATAAATAAGAAATACGTACGTACATACATACATACATACATACATACATACATACATACCCTGTGAGACTGAATGAATTAAACTTCAATCTTCAGAAAGCAAACCTCCTAGCAGGACTAGTCTAAGGCAATAAGAATGTATGAGACTTATATGTGGACCATGTGTTTTATGGAGAAATTTTTATCTGGATAAGCTATGACTCATACTGAAAATATATACCATATCTGAGAAGAAAGTTAGTTTTAAAGCAAAGATATTCATAAATAATCTATCAAAGGCATTCATGTGAAACACTGTCTCCTTTCTATTTTCTGCTGTTTTCAACCCACAGTCTGTGTATTACAGTTTTAGGCATTCTAGTAATGTCACTGATGTGTTCAATTATTTATTTTGAGGGCATTTGCATTTAAGAGCTATATATTTCATCAGATTATCAGAAATCTATGACTCCAAATAGGCACAGAGCACTTTTCGAAAAGATTTCAATTCAGTAGAAGACAAATTGATATTGATTAATGTGGATCAGAATTTGAGTTGAAGTGTTTGTAAATGTTCTAAATTGTCTTTCTTTAGAATTATTGTAGCTAATAGTAACATAATACAGGGGAAAGTAGGCTTGAATTAGCCTTAAAATTGTCTTAGTTCTCTACTGTGCTTTCCAACTATAGACAGAAAGAAACAATTATCATTGGATGTAAAGCCCTCAGAATAGTGTAAGTAGAAACCTTGAAACTGATTATGGTGGAAAATCTATAAAATGAAGCTCAATGTTTATCAGTTGCATTTTTGATCTGATACTGTGCCCTTTATCACTTAGCCTTATCAAAACTTCTTTATTATTGGTTCCTATTTGCTGTTAAACAGTGTTTTATAAGGCTTTGAAAACCATTTTCTGGGAGCACTTAAAAATCTTTGAGTTACCAATAAAATAGTTTTAAAAGTATATAGTATTTATTTTCTCACTTTGACTACTACAATAATTTTATTATATTTTAGCTATAATTTTTATTTCAGTCTTAGAAATAATGTAAAAATATTATACAAAGAACTTACCAGGTGCTTAGGAGGCCTTTTTTTTTTCTTTTGCTTTTCACTTGGTTTCAGAATTTGAAGTTTACTCCATCTCCAATATGTCTCTTATAGTATTTTGATGTCAAAAGAGAGAAGGACATAAGATTTTTAAAAATATTTAATCTGATCCTGAATCTAAAGGATTGTTAGGAGTCATTCTTGCTGAATGCCCTACAGACAGGGTTAAAGTTGCCTGCAAGCTAGAAGTTTACAGGGCAGGTGGGCTCCTTATTGAGGGGAGAAGATTGGCTTAATGGATAGAGTTGAACGTTCCTTGCCCCAAGGAATAAGAGACAGATTACAGGAACAAGGATGTTTTGAGAGAACTTATGTAAAGGTCAGCAATTGTTTGCATATCTGTGGGTGTTGCTTCTCATGCACATCCTAGGGTATAAATATGCTGTGCTTAATAAACTTGGGGCGCAGTATTCACTGTTAGCCCTCCTGACTCTATATTCTCTCTCTCTCTCTCTCTCTCTCTCTCTCTCTCTCTCTCTCTCTCTTTTTTCTCAATCCTCACTCCCCATCTCAGGAACTGTTCGCTCTTAGCTGGCTGGCTCCGGCAAAGGATAGAGAATAAAACAGATACAATATAATAAAATATATAGCAGAGTTTAAAAATAAGGCCTATTAACGGAAATTTATGGGGCTAGTTTTGGAAAAGAGATAATGAATGCCTTCTAGAGAAATAAAGCAGATGAAATAATAATAATAATAATAATACACAACATTTTTAAATAAGAAAAAGCAGTTAAAATGACAAGTTGGAAAACAGTACCAAATGATCTATTTTACATTGCAAATTCTTATAGGTAATACTATTAAAAATGAGCAACTGGCATTAAAATGCCTTTTTTTATATCAGAAACCATTAAAACAATGACCAGAGACAAGTGAGTAGCAATGATGGGACCTGGGCTATTAGGAAGGTTTTTAAAAAATCTTTTTTAGCTATTTACTAATTATCATTTTATGTATTATTGTATTATGTATTCTATATTCTTGGTCAATAATAGTGATTCTCCTTTAATGAACCAAAAACAGAGAGATAGATATCAATGATCATAATGAGAGACTAGATCAGTAATAACTGACCTCCTTTTAACCTTTGGTTTCTGTCTTTAACTTGTAAATAAAACTGGAGAGAAACAGGATCTTTGGTATTATGGTAACAGAGGTCGAGTTCAAACTGATTTGCCTGATGTTTCACTAATGGGTGGGTGAAATGCCATTAGTGAGAGAGGGAACAATAGCAAGCTTTCCTAGCTTTTATAAATCTATAGTAAATGTCTAGGTTAAATGGGTAATGAATGAAAGACTTATTTGGGGAAATGTAAAAACAATATAAATGTAAGGTGTTATTATTATTTTAAGGCTTAATTTATGGATTATAATTGTCGAGGTAACCTGAAGAAAAAGATATATACTTTCAACACAAATAACTTAGTCTCGATGTGGCCTATTTGGTCACATCTGAAAGAAGATATTGTTAATCTGGCCCCAAAATGAGAAAAATGAGGCTCCCACAAAAAAACTTGTTGGAAACAATAGTACATAAATCATGTGCTGGTATCAAACAGATGTTTATAATCAGTTGGTGTTAATTCATATTCAAGAATTAGAAGCTATCATCAAAGGTGGAATGAAAATTTATATGCTGGAAAGAGATTTAAGACAGTCTTTACTTACTTAACTTGCTCAAATTATAACAGAAATTAAATTCTATAAACTCTAATCTAGTCATTTAAGAGTCCATACAATATTCATCTCTACCAACCACTTTTGCTGTCTGTTTCTGCCAGATAATAAATACATCAGATAATGACACGTAAGAGAATTTATGTCCTGATGACCACCAAGAGAGAGTCTTGATAATGTCAGAGGTCAAATACCATGTCAAAAAGACTTTATTCTGTGGCAATAAAAAAAAATAAAATAAAAAGAGGCTAGGCATCAATAAAGCCCTATGGGGCCATATAAGAATTGTGGGTTTTCAAGTTGATGTGTATGTAGAGTAAGTATTTATTCTTCACATGGACATTGAAATATTATAGTCAGCAGTTTTCCTTCTCAGCATCTTTTTCATGCTATCTTCTCCAATGAAAAAGAATAGTGGCTTCTGTTTAATAATTTACATATAATTCAGAAAGTATCAAAACACAGGAATTTCTACTTTCTTTAATAAGAAAAAATTCTAAGCAAGCAAGTTAGAAATATATACATACCATTAAGTTGTACTGGGCTGGGGAATACCATTACATGGTTATTCAAGGACACTATTCTCATTAAGACTAAAAAATTCAGCTAGAGTGGTGTGTATAAATTTTATGTTTTTTTAAATGTTCGGTCCGGTATTTTTACTAAATTAAAATCAAACATTGATTGACACCTACTATATTGATAGTTTATCAGAAAAATCCTTATCTGAAATAAACCATGGTTATTCAAAATAGAGTTCAGAGACCAACGCCATCAGCATTATCTGTTAGTTTATTAGAAATGCAAAAAAGAAAAAAAATTGAGACACTTACCTAGATCTTTTGAATCAGAACCTGCATTTTTAACCAGATCCCAAGGTGACCTGTACGCATTAAAGTTTGAGAAGCAAAGCTTTCAACTTTGTTAGCATTAGAGGAGATATTCAAGCTTTTTATTTAACTCTCAAACCTTCCTTATCAACTCAATTTGTGGCAAAATTTGGAATTTGTATAATTTACTTACTTTCTTTTTAAAAAAAAAAATTTTAGCTTGCCAGATATTAAAAAGGAAAATGAGACCTTAGGGAGTAATGAGCTTTTATTTTGTAGAAAAACAAGGGTTCACTAGCAGAGCAGAAGAAGGCAGGGACTCAAAGGTCAGAGAAAATTTGTGCTCGCTTCCCAGCCCAATATTCAGCCACATGATTCATCATTTTGATCAAGAGCATATTTCTGCACATGCTGATAGTGCAAGCAATACCCAATTTAAGAAGTGATTATGGTCCAAACGATCATTTGTAAATTGGTGATTTGAAACTTCAAATGTATTTTCCCATAGGAAGAGTGTTTAAACAAAGAGGATAGGTTTTCAGGCAGTCTGCAAAAAACCTACTTTACTTATAATGTGCTAAGAAGTAAAAATGTCAGGAGGCACTGAGGAAAAGCAAGTATATTAGAGTGACACATACTCAGGTTCAAATTCTGCCTCCATCGTTCTCCAACTCTTCACCTTGAGCAAGTTATTTAATCTATTTATCATCTGTAAAATAAACACAATAATCATTTCTTTATAAAACCTTTGTAAGAGCTAAAATGTGTATTGAAGTAATTTATTCTTGAATTAGGCAACCTTCATGGTTGGCTATATTAGAGTTTAAAAGAGATTTTGCCATGCAATATTGGTGAGTATAGATTAGGGCACTCAGTTCATGGAGAAAAAGGGCAAGGATCTCCGAAAAGATTTGCTTACAGAAAATGATGCTTGACAAGTAAGAGGATCTATATGTAGTATTAGGTAAAAATTGGGGCAGAAAGTTCTAGGCAGAAATTGTGACCTAGGATTACCAGATGTGTCTGTGGCATGTAAGGGAAATGTGATAGGGGTATAGAATGGAGAGGATGGTTGGAGTTCAATGAGTTTGGACTAGAGACTCTAAGAAAAGAACTACTGCTGGCATTTGCATTTCTTTTTTTTTCTTCCCTGCCTTCATCTATTTTGATACTGCAAACCTATGTAAAGCACACCATAATACTGACAATAAGCGAGGGCCAGAGTTGGCTGGAAAACATCACAGTCTTCATTATGGTCCAGCAGCAAGTAAGATAGTGCGGAGAAGAAAAATAACTGTCAAGGATAGAACAGGGTGAGGAAGACAATGCCAGTGGCCTCTTGATGACCACAAATTAATATCCATGTGTTGAATATAGTACCTTCAACTAGGGACCAGAGCTCCTATGAGAATCTAATGCCTGATGATTTGAGGTGGACCTGAGGTGGTGATGCTAGCTCTGGAGAGCGGCTGCAAATACAAATGAAGCATCACTCACTTGCCCACCTCTCAACTCCTGCCGTGCTGCGTGGTCCTAACAGGCCATGGACTTGTACCAGTCTGTGGCTAGCGGTAGTGGACCCCTGCCTTAGATGACAAAGCCTTAAGATTGATAGAGGTAATGTGTGTGTTACCTTCTTAATATCAGATATCACCTTATAAAAGTAAAGGGTCAGTGTAACATTGCACTTCAATTTGAACCATGGTTGACACTGGGTCAAGGACTGTTTGGGGGTTTATCTTGATTTTTGATAATCAAATTTTATTTTCACTTGAAATCTTTCTGGTTATTCTTTGTCAATAATACTATTTAAGGAAACCCAAATTGTGTCTTCATTCACAAAACCATGTGGAGAATTGAGGCAATTTTCTTATATTGACAGACTTGTAGTCAGGACTTTGGTTAAAACAGAATATATTACTCTGATATTTTCCTTTGTTTTGTCTTAGGTCTTGTCAACATAGTTTTTTGCTTGAGATTATTTATTAATAACTGGTGATATTTTTCCTATCTTCTCATAGAAACACTGAAAGGAAGTATGATACATTATTTTGTGACACCAAACCGTATTCATGATAATAGTTTATATTGAGATAGTACTTTAACATTGATGAAGTCTTTAAACATATATTTTTATTATATGGTGTGTATTATTACTCTATGAGGTAGGATAGACAGGTATCATTGTTTTTTGTTTGTTTGTTTAATCTACTAGAACTCAGAAAGTTTTAGTGACTCACCTAAGGTCACACAGCTGCTCAGTGGTAAGTTGAAAACACAGATTTTCTGTTTCCCAGTCTAGTATTTTTTCCATACTTCCTTTCAGTGTTCCTGCTATTTTCTGTGGACATCCACATTGTGATTCACTGATACCTCACCACCTGCAGTCTCAATCTTAACCCAATTCTCTGACCCATTTGATGAAGATAGAATGTAGATATACTGCTTTAGTTCTGACTGCTAAGAAAGGTCACCCCCTTATTTATGACTGTTGGATTTGCTTATGGATTGCATCAGTCCTTTGCTACCCCTCCTATATGGCTACTCGAGTACTTTTATTTTCCCATTCTTATGGGATAGCTCAGCCCTCAAGAATAGGATGCTGGCTTGAGTTTTACTTTTAGTTTCTGATCAGATACTCAGCATCCCCAATTCCTCCTACGGTTGAAGCTCTTTTGGGAGCTCCAAAGACTGCTGACCATAGCCATTCCTTTTTCTTAGGCAATTGGAGACTGTTCAAATAACTGTGAATTCCAGAAAAACAGCATAGATTTTTGGAAAATATGAAAATTTTTTTTAATAATTGTAGTAGCTGACAACTTCTTATTCCCATTTTATTCCACAATGCCAAAACTGATAATTTTCAATTTTGTAGCCTCTTGCCTGCTTTTAGAAATATCTGGTATCTTAAATAATTATAAATATAAGACTAGCAAAAGAATTATAAAGTAAATGCTTAATGAACTGAAGATTGGCTTTAACATTATTTTTTACCACAACCTTGATTCTGCTAAATAGTTTGAACATCATTTTTGCCATCACCAACTTTTTTTATTATTAATACAGTGCAAACTAGTGGTTTACCGCTGTATCTAATTAGCATAATAATAAAATAATTTGAAAAAACATTACCATTCAAATCAATTTCTAATATTGAATAATGATGTTTAACAGAAAGTAAAATTCTGTGCATAACTTAAAATGTAAAATTCTTTTTTCTTTTAATTAGGCCAAGAACATTTAAAATGAAATTTACCCTCTTAAACATTTTTAAATATACTTTACGATGTGGCTAGTTTCAGGCTCACCTAGGGTGCATGAGTTTCTCAACTAGTTTTTAGACTTCTCACAAAGAGAATTTGTTTATGTTTTATTAAGTACATGTACCCATGATGGGGGAGAATGAGAGGAGGGTCCAGGGCTTGCTATTCACCATCTGGTTTTATAAATTTCTTTTTGTTCTTTAGATGTTGAAATTCTATCATTTAGTAAAAGTACAGATACTATTTATTAGTGCAAAGGAAAACTGGTGCAAATAGTTACCCCTTTCCTCCTTTAGTCTCTGCTCCAGCATTGCCTTTGACTGTAATATCATTCTCCAGTAATAGTAATATATATAAAAGCTAGCATTTATTTAGCCAACACTGTGTGTACTGACTTATTTAACCTAGCAGTCTGGATGAGTAGGTAATATTATTCTGATTTTACAGAAAAGAAATAACAAACTGGGGCATATAGATAAGTATATTTCCAAAAAAATACATTTGGTGAGTTGAGAGTAGAATTCAAGCAGATGTTCCCAGCTTGAGAATTTAAGCAGTACAGTACACTGTGCAATATTCACATGCCTAGACACAATTATTTACATCTCAGCTTAAAAATGACCTTTCTCAAGAAGACTTCCATAAGAATTTGGTCATTTTCTATTTTATCATTTAAGCTTAGTTCTTATACAATAATAATATTTTTTCTTGTTTGTAGATTTATTTACTTATTTATTATTTCTACCACTTCCACCAACATACCTGAAACACAGCTCCACAAGAATAACGTTTACCTTATCTCCAGAATCATCTGGCGTATTATCGGAATCCAGCAAACATTTGTTGAATAAATGAATTAATAAACCTTCCTTATTCATGTCTTTATCACTAGATAATGATATATATTAAAGAAAATGGATTGATTTTGTTCTGGGGGATGTGATGAGATGATAAAGAGTATCTCCTAATGTGTTGTGTTTCTTTATATATTCTTGATTGTCATAAAATATAACAGACCTACATAGGACATTCCCACTCTGCCATTTGACTCTGAAGATAGAAGAGAAGTTTTCCCTCATGTTAAGGAATATAAATTTAAATGTCAATAAATTAACAAATTTTACTGCAAAAGTTTTTTCTGGAGCTAATTTTATTAAGCACCTTGAATTCCTTGATAAATTTTCTCTATAGCATAAACAGTTTTAATTTTTACCATTTATAGTTTATTAATGTTTTTAGTAGGATTAATAATTTAATTTCTATCTTTTTGTTGTTCATATTAAATTTTCCCAATTCTAGTTTCTGCCAATAGAAAGATTTTTAAAAGTCATTTTTATAAAGTCCATTTTTCTCTAGATGGAATTTTACAGATCCAAATTATGCTGAAAACTTTTTTGTATCTTTTAGTTTGGTCAATAATAATGTTAATTTTTTCATTTTTAACCATTGTCTACTTTATTTTATATTGAATTATTCCCATTAGTAATATCTACTTTGGGTTTAATAAAAACTCATAATGAGCAAAGAACCTTGGCAAGGCAGCCTTATAAGAGCTGCAAAGATGTTGAGTGAACATACCAGGCTAATCAGACAAGACTAAAAATGCCCTTTCATCTAATTTCAACCATTTTTTTCAAAGCAAACATGAAAAATTATGAAGGTTTTTATAATTATTCATTAATACAACTTTATGTTAAGTAATGCACTGAACTTTATTTCTTTTCTTCTTCCTAAACTAGTATAATTTCATTTATAAACCTTCAGAAATACACTCAACAATTTCAAGTTTTTTTCTTAAAATATATAGGTGTATTATACCTGTTCCTATTTTACATAAGTATATTTTGATAAAGTGACTATTATTACAATAAAAACATTAATAACAATAAGTAAATGCCATGGCATTTTAGAAAACATTAATGTAAATGCTATCTATTATTTAAAAAAAAAAAACAGTAGGAGGAGGTCAATGACTAAGGGACCAATTTCATGTGAAATAATACAAAATACAAACAGAATTAGGACTTTAATTTTTACTTTACTGGTTTTCATTATTAGGGCTTCTGTTATTAGAATTTTTAAGAGAAACAAACAAAGTTTAGTCAACAATCCATTATATAAACTTGAATTGAAAAGAGCAGTTTGGGGAAGTATAATTAAATTTGAATACTCAAATGAAGTAACCATTTTATTGAGCAATCTAAACTGGAGGCTACAAACATGAAGCAGTATTTTTTTTCCTCCAATCTTTACCTTTGCTCATGGAAGGACAGATTTTTTTCCCCTCACCTCTCAATAACATCTTGAGTAGATTTAATAACTTCCTTTTAAAATATAAAAATATCCAGCGTGGTTCAATTTAATCCAATTTACAACTTCAAATTCATATTTCTCCTCTCTAAATTCAAAGGACCCTGGGCCAATGACTAGTAGTGATAGCAGTGAGAGCCATTCTTTCCTTCACCCTTCTCTTCTTCTAGGTCCATTTTCATCCAGACATAGAAATGTATTTATTTATTTAATGGTAACATTGGTTAAAAAAATTTGGTAAGTTTCAGTTGTACATTTTAACAGTAAGACAGTAAGACATATATATATGTGTGTGTGTATGTATGTGTGTGTGTGTGTGTGTGTGTGTGTGTGTACACACATATATATATTTACATTATGTGTTCACCTCCCATAGTCAGATTTCTTTGTGGCAAACATTTAAGTGATGGTCTCTTAAGTGTCTCACGAGTTGGTTCTTTGGAAGCACCTTTGGGAAATCTTTATCCTATCAGTTACAGATGAGGGAGATTATATTCTGGCTAGACCACTTCCAAACAATTTCTTAGATGGTCTCACCTCCTGCTGTTTATCCCTAAACCCTTGCTAGGATCTCTTGGCTGAATGCCAAACAGACAGCTAAATGTCAGTTACCTTCTATATTGTCCATTTGACTACCATAAGGCACATATTAGGTGCCACCCAAAGAAATGAGAGTGCAGGCCATATTGCTGCAGTTTTTTCTTATATACTGCCCTGTCTCTCCACTCGGCAATATTGTCAAATAATCTACCCTTCTACACTCCTCCCCTGGTACAAATGGACAGATACAGACCAGCAACTCTGTTGCATAAACAGATGCTCAACTGGGAAATTAGATGACTATTTTTATTATAGTTTAATTATATGTACATATAGACCTAGAAGTTTTAAATACCTCTAATCTTTTGTTTATGTGGAGAGGAGAGACTTAAAGGGTACCATGGACTTCTGCTACCTTTTAGTAGATCTCAAACAACTGTATATGATGTTTTTTGTTAATCTGACCCAAATTCTACTTGGTTGTTACAATATTTTGGAATAGATTTATTGTTTATAATATCCCATTCCTAGACCTAAACCTTCCATTATTAGAAGAATGTGACCAAAGGGTCTTTATCTTTGTCTCTTGCCTAAAAGAGAAGTGTCAAAAGTTCATTTAACTTTGAATTTTTTCACCTTAACAATAAGGTAAGAATTCTATTCAATTATTTTATGAATTTTTTTTGCTGTTCATTGTGTTTTTATGTCTTTATTTGCTCCCATCCCCCGCCCCAACCCCTACCATGCATAGGCAACTCTTCTCTTTCAAAATTTTCTGCTTTTCTTATTTAACATCTCTTACTCTGTCTAAACAACTTATTTCCACACTAATCTCAAACATTGGAACATTCCTTGTTTTGCCTCAGATGGCCGTCAGTGAGAAGGGAGAGATGATACTCATGATCAATACTTCAGAAAACAAAGAGAGTTTAAAGTCAGATCTAGCAAAATTAACAGAAAAGAAATATTTCAATTGCTTTTAAAATGAAGCTTTTGAAAATATTAGCACTCAAAAATTCTTTAAAAATTCTGATACCGTATAGAAAAAACTCTGTGAACAGTTGTGATTATCTTTTTCTTCTTTATTCTCTCACTGAGATGACAAGTAAGTGATGACTTATATTGAATAAAATATGGTACTTAATGTTTAAATGTGAGCACTTATGTAATTTATATATTTTATATAAACTTTTATTTAAGCATCTGATTGAGTAAGAAATTAGAAATGATACCCCAATTACTCATATATTTTGTATAAAGGTTAGTAAAAAGCCTTATATTTTGTACAAGGCTAAGAAGCCAAGAAACTTTCAGACATTGTAACTGCAACATCTATTTGAATTCAAAATTTGAAGAACAAATTATCTAGACATGATCATGCAAAATGTATTGAGTTCAAAGTAATAACCTTTATTACACCTTTGAATAATAAGTACAACTGCTTCTTTACTTGAAAATTACAAAAAGAACTGGGAAATCTGAATAGAAATGTTTTTGGCAAAAAAAAAAGTATCTTTTTGGTAGCAATATGGAATTATACTTCAGCTTCTGTGACTAAACTTGAATGTCTTCTCTATATGAAATACTTAGGGATTTTTGTTAACAAATTTGACATAATTTTTTTCTGAATAGAGAAATAACATATTTTAGTGGAGTACTATAAAAAATGGGTTTTGAAATCTGTCATGACCTAATGATACAAAATTAAAGCAGTGAGGAAAATTAAGCAAGTGCTGGATCCTTTTCCATATACTGTCTCATTCAACCCATTAATCATCTGTCTGCATTCACACAGAAATTTTAGGCCCAAATCATAGAGCTAGTAAGTGGGAGATCAGGATTAAGATTGAAGGCTATTTTCCAAGACAGAGCTTTCCCAAGAGGTCACATGGCCTCCTGAGAAGTAAAAGAGTATTGCTTACAGGGCAGGGAAGATGGGAACTCTGAAAGAAGGCATGCTCTGGACCCCATGCAGACAGTGACTCAGAACCTCACACAATGGGTCTTCAGGAGGCAGAGACCAGGGAAAGACCACTAGAAAAGTATTTCAGAATTGAATGTGTTTGATGCCTTCTGTCAAATAAGTTTCTTATAATTCTTCAAGGAAACTCTAAAAATGATTGAAAATGAGCCATTTTAAGATAATCTAGGACAAAAAAATTAAGAATAGAAACTAGAAGCAGCAGCAAAGTTTCAACATAGTGTACTATACTATAGAGTCAATTGAGTAATACATTATTATTATTTTTTAAATCTTCACCTAAAATGCCTGAAGAGTTTCTGGTCTTATATATTATAATTTATAGATTTCAATAAAGAACAAAATATTGTGTATGTGTGTGTACAATGCCTTTATATGTAAATGTCTGAGGTCATAAAGAGTATTTCTTTTAAAGCATTGTACTATGTTGAGCTTCTTTCTCATTCTCCTTACTATTCACATGACCTCGGAGAATGATGGTGCATCTTCATTGGTAATTTACAACCTCCCATTTTAAAAAATGGATAATATGGCTTGTAGCACTTCCTGAACGGAAATTGCTTCTTTAGTGGTAATCTGGCCATTGGAAGATTTGTGAGTTGAAATTTTAAAATTTCATGCTAGTTTAAGATGTTTTCCAATATATCCATTTGACAAAGTGGAAGAAAATACATAAATTTATTCTGATAGCTGTGTTATAGTCATATAGTGAGTATTAGATTAGGGCAAGTAACTCAAACATCTGTATTTAAAAATAGAAAGGGGGTGAAAATGAACACCATTACGATAGTAAATTGAATTATAACTCTGATGATCTTTAAACATTAGTGAAATTATAGTAATAAATTGAGCAGAATTCAGTACAATACACAAAAAGCTGAGCTTTTACAATCTTTAATTGTAAAGGTTATTTAAAATATTTCCATCGTGTTACAAACAAGTCTCTAATATTTTGGGGAAAAAGTTACTATTTCTGTATTTCAAATTTAAATTTATGCAATTAAATTCATTCCAAGTAATCTGCTCTCTTCAATTTTCAGCCCCCTTAATCTAATCACCCATTACTTAAAAGTCCAAGAGATTTTTTCTTTTCCAAATACATCCTTTTTTTTTCTTCTCTACCTCTTTCATGATGTGTATGTCAACATGCTTCCAAAACAACCACTTCATTTAGTCAACTCAGTGAAAAAATCAGTCAAGTCATTTGCTAGGTTCCCTATAGACAAAACATCTAGCTGATTGACTAGATGTTTCACTTATCAACTGTTTGTTTTGACATGATTTAGTCATAGCCTTTGTCTCCTTTTCTCCCTTTATTGAGTCTGCTCTAATTGCTTTTGTATTAACTTATTTGGCATTCTCCTACCTCCTTCCACTTTTTATTGTCTAAAAGCTTCTATTTATAAATGTGTTCTTCAATCAATCTGTTTGATATGTGTTCTAAGATTTAGCACAAAGTATATAGGCTATTTATCTTGATGTTCAAAGTCTGTGCTCAAATAACTTGAGTCAAAGTTTGAACTGGCGTAAGATGCAAGGCCATATGTACTAACTTGTTTATTTTTAAATATCGAAGCCAGCTTTCTAGTATCTTTAGTAAATAATATGTGAAAGCAGAGGAAATTTAAAGACAATTATCAAATATTCAGGTACTGACACTGACTTTTTTAATAATCTCACTTTTATTCTACTTCTTTTAAATTCCATGGTCCAGACATCATATCCCTCTGACAAAACTTGGTGCCGATGAAACACATTCTTCTGTTTACTTTCTAAGTGCACCTGAGCAGCAAAACTTGGCTCAAGAAATTACTCAAGTGCTCAACTGGGCTCAATTTAGATCTTGAAAGGACACTGAACACTTTTAGAAAAACACTGCACTTTCCTGGTAAATTCACCTTTCAATTTTTTTCTCCTTGGTTCTTTAATAAAGTCTTCTCTTTTAATATTCATGTAATTTCTCAAAACATTCACAGAGAA
Organism: Macroglossus sobrinus; assembly: GCA_004027375.1. Taxonomy (NCBI): domain Eukaryota; kingdom Metazoa; phylum Chordata; class Mammalia; order Chiroptera; family Pteropodidae; genus Macroglossus; species Macroglossus sobrinus. The sequence goes on from PVKZ01000135.1 coordinate 676,686, forward strand.
ACAAACGTAGTCTAATGATAACAACATCTTGTTTTCACCACCAGTTTTGAAAACTTGCCCATGTCTGCACCTGCTTCCTCAGGCCTCTATCCCATTACAAAAGAGAAAGTGTCTCTGCTCCTTGGGCCAGCTCCTCCCTGAGGCCTGGGACCTTGTCCCCTTTCTACTCAAGGGCTTTCTTCCAGCAATTATATTACCGTCCCCACTTCACTGGAATCACCAATTTATCCCTCTCTACAGGATTGGCCTACAGACATCTGAACATTACTCATCTTTAAAAACAAAACAAAACAAAACTCATCTCTTGAGCCTGCATTCTCCATCAGCTACTATTCTGATGTTCTCTTTTTAACAGCAAAACTTCTTAGAAAGTGAACGTATTCTTGCTCTCTCCATTTTCTTACTTCCTATTCTTTCTTCAACCCATTCCAACATGACATTTTTTGTGGTTGTTTGTTTGTTTGTTTGTTTGTTTTTTTAAATCTATTAAAGGAGAAGGAGTTGGCCAGGAAAAAGAAAAAGCAGCTTTAATGCTATTCAAAATGTTCTTTTCAAATGGTGTAGTACACGAATTCTTCATAAACTAGATTATGTTGTAAACTGTTTTTCTAAATCTTTTAAGAGTGTTAATTCTTAAGAATTAGAGATTATTTTTATTCCAAATCTGTGTTGTGCTACTGAAAAACTACATAAATGCATTTGAAAGCTCTTTCTTTATGTTATAGATTTATCTCTTATTCTTGCTTGAAATATTTTGCTGACTGAGTGTGTGTGATTTTTATCAAGTTTTCATGATGCTGAGGAGTTTTGATGATAACCAATTTCTAGTCAACCTTCTTAATCAGAAGTGTCATTGAGTGGCTGTCAACCAGAAGGAGTGAATCCAGAATGGTTTCCGTCAGGTTCAAAGAAGAAAAGTTTGAAAGAGGCAGAAAATTTCGGATCTCCTCACCTCTCTGCAACTTTCTGTAGGTGGACATCTAAAAATCAAAGGCCATTCTAACATTCTTCAGATCCTGATACTCAAAAGTAGTGGTCCATTTCTTTCTACCTGTTCTAAATCTCATTCTGCAGAAGTTCAATAGTGTCGTGGTAGTTTGCAGCTTCCACAGCAAAGTTCTTTTGTATTTCATGCATCTAGCGCTCCAGAGTCTTGCTAGGTTTTTTAAGCTGTTCACTTTGCAGGTGAGGAACTAGACCTGTCTCTGGTATCTTTGACTTCTGCTTCCCTTGGCATAAGACATCATTTTTAAGTTCTGCTAATAGACTCACAGAGATCAACAAATTGGTATTTGTACATTCTTCAACTTTTCTGGGTTCTCGGCAGCCACACTTTTGCCGCCATAAATTGAGGCTTGGAAATATTTACATACGTTTGAGCATGCCGCTCCTGAATCTGGGACTGTAGTTCATGGATTTTATCAGCAGTTTTTTTTTCCCCAAAAGAAATTCAGTCCTCTTTGAATCAAAGATCAATTAAATGTCTAAACTATCAGTTTCCTATTATTTCCCCTAACCTTAACGCAAAGGACGAAATAATGGAACTATATATAAGTACTTTAAAATGCTTGATACCATCATTTAATAAGCACACATTTTTGAGCATGAAGTTTCTTTTAGACTTAAAACCGATTTGATCCTTTGACTCATCAGTGTTTGTCTTGTGGATATTTTGCCTTCAAGGAGATTCTGAAACTTTTTTCAAAGCATCAAGCAATTAGAAAACAAGTACTGGTTTGAGTATCCTTTTTATTGAATTAACAAAGATTTTTCTCTTTAGTTGTAAAACATTCTTTAAAATGTGCATGCCTGGATTTTAAATAAAATTGTCAGAGTGATGATTTCTTAAAACCATTACTCAGTTTTATTCCATTTACATACCGTAAATAAGCAGCTATATTACGCTTCTTACATTGCCTGGACCCCCTGAATGAGGTGGGGATTGTTGTCATTGTCACTCTCATTTATTGTGGAGAGTCTAAACTTTTTTCTATTGCAATATCAAAGATTTAAAAAAAAATTCTAAATTTTTTTCTGCCCTTTGTGTATTTTATACTTATTTTATATATATAGATCTAACGGTTTTTATTCAACATACTCATATTCTATTATAAATATAGTTTTTAAATGGTTATTTTAATTTTTGTATTATTAGAGAACTTACTTTTGTAGAAAGTAGAAGTATGTTCGGTGGCATCAAATTTATTATTGGATCAATAGATTAAGTTGATTTGTAGGAGCCAGTTTTTTTTTTTTAGATATTTAAAATAACAAGTTTAGACACTGCTTCATAAGTTTAAAAATATAGCAGTGTGGGCCTGCTTTGACTCGTATATAAAACAGATGGGTTAGCAATAGCCACGTGGACAAAAGACTTTGGCATAATCTAAACTTACTATAGTCTCTTTGTATTAATGTGACTATAGCTATAATAAAAACAGGCTTCAACATAAATATCAAGTAAATATTCTTTTATAGTATGCTACACATTTTTTTTAAATGGTATTCCTTAGGAAATCTCTGTGTAAAGCAAGACCAACCTGAACATTATACAGTGTCTTTATAAGAAAAAACAAGAATAAAAATATATATTAAGCTCAAAAGTTCCCAGGTTTTTAAAACATCACTTTCTTATTGTAACTTTGCAAATTTCACCAATGGTTTTAACTACATATCTTAATTAGTGGCACCTTGTGAAATCATAAAAACATAGGTCAAAATAGTTACAAAGATAAAATACTTTAGATTTGCCATTTCAAATGCAGCTTTCATTTTATTGCTGGTGTTTGCCTAAATTGCCTAATATATAAATGCTGTGCCCATTTAAGTAATCTATTTTTGGCAAATGAAAAATGGCCACTGTGACATAATCTACCTGCCAAAGCCATTATTTCTTTTGGATTTATTATTTGACCTCTGTGATGTGTTTCAAGTATTATGAAGGTAACTTTAAAGTTCAAAATAGAATATTAACATTTCTGTCTGAACTTCCTAATTGAAAGACCGTTTCTGACAAAGGAAGTGGAATTCAATCCTCCCCGTTTCTACATCCTGGTAGAGAACAGAGAAACAGGACTGATGTTCCTGGACATAGAGAGAAAAATTAGCATTTTTTAGGGCCTCTAGGAGGAAGTTAGACTGCATGAAATTTAAATGATAAAGCTGTACTTAAAATGAACTTTGAACAAGTTTATAAACCAGCACTGAAACTAAAGGCTTGATGTAAAGCAGTGATTGTCTTGCTATAATTTCATGAAGTTCCTAGAAGAGAATTAGCCAAACCTTGGAAAAATGAAATACAACCTGGACTGAAGAAAGATTATCCATTTAAACACAGTGTGTAAAAATTATTCACTAGATTTGTACTGAAAAGGAACTGAGTTTGTGTCATAATTCTACTGTATAGCTTTTAGCAATTCTTATATATATATTTGTCTTTTAACAGTACAGTAAAATATATATTTTTCTGATTTTATAATTTGATTTTGGTCATTCTCAATAATTCCTTTGATTTTATTTATAATACACATACATACACTGACATATAGTGGAGTAGATTACCACTAAAATCAGTCAGGGTCATCTTAGTTCATAATAGAGGTCCCATTACATCATCACCCTTACCATTATTTAGATGTTAATAACTTACATAATGTTAAAGACTTAAACTTGGAACAGAAGGCAACAACTATCAACAACTATTAATCATATAACATTTCAGTTTAGAATGTCCAAAACTTCTTGTGTCCTGAAATTTTATTTATTTTTTATTTTATTAAATTTATTTGGAGTGACATTGGATAATAAAATTATATGAGTTTCAAATGTACGATTTAATAATACATTATCTGTATATTGCAATGTGTGTTCACTACTCAAAGTCAAATCTCCTGAATCTTTTAATAAGGACTTTGGGTAATACGTATGTTAAGTGAAGTTTTTAGAACAGGCCAACTTCTGAGATGAAGTGGCACCTGCACGGTGACTTCTGGGAACCACATTTATGGCAGCACTACTTTGCACATTTTATTCTTCTGGACTGCCTCAAGCCAGCAATTACCTCTTTGAAAGTGGTGTAACTGTGAGGAATAGAGAGAGAATTTTTCTAATGGAGGAGAGGTCAGTTATAGTACAGTAAATACCATTAACAATAAATAAACATGATTTCACTTTGGAATAAATTCTGCTACCATGCACTAAACATTATGAAAATATCTTTCTTATAAACTTTGTGTCATGATTGTTTTAAAGAAAGCAACTTTCCTGCTGTATACAATTCAGCTTTCAAGGAGGTGAAAACTTTACATCCTTTCTCAAACAAATAAACAATGAAGTGTTACGTGAGAGTTTGCGGCTAGAATGTCTGTCAGTTCACGGTGAAATTTACTTTAATAAAATGAGTCATTTAATTTCAAAATGCTTTTATTTGCAGACTCCTGAGAGTCCTTGTGACCTGCATCGAGAAACAAAGGAACAAAACAATTTTAAATCCCATCTTTCCCTCTGTGGTGGTTTTGCAGGAGGGCGCAAACAGCCTCCGGGATGTTCGGTAATGGGCTTTCACTCTGTACTATAAGGCTTACTAAAAAAAGGATCAAAGGCTGTCCAAACAAAAGCTTATTCTAATGTTCTCCTGAATATAGAATATTTGTCTTTTAATTTCAGAAGTACATGCTAAGAAACACCAAAATGGCTTTCATCTAGAAAAATGTAAACATTTAAACATCTCCGTAGTTTCATTCAATGTAAGTGTAATGCAGTTTCAGACATTTGCAATATTGATCTATAAATGTTTTTGATACACATAACAGTTATGAAGACACATTGAGATTATCTTTTATATTTAAATTAAATCTTTGCTTGGATTCATAAAAAGTGAAAGAGTGCTACTTCAAGTTCTAAGTTACACATATGAATAGTTATATTTTTGAACTAGTTATAATTAATGATGCATTAGAAACAAGAAATATTGGTGGTGTTTATTTTACTGTTTTACTTTAAAGAAGTTTAGGCTAGGAAAGCATTTGTAATTCTAAAATGTCCTAGAGTGTAATTGAACCAAATTTATGTACCATGCTTGACAGTCATAATCTTCCCATGAGGTTCCCCAGGTTACTTGTTTTAGCAATAACCCTTTTAGCCTAATCCACTCCCCATCCACTACTTCTTCTACCCTTTGCTTCTCCCCACCCCACAACCATCACCCGAACCAAAGGACTCCTAGAAATAACTGCTACAAAATGCATCTTGCTAGCATTGCTAGCTGCATTGGTACAAGTCCTGGTAATCAAGTTTGATTTATTAAGAAAGTACCTAATGTAATATGTAGAGTGAACATTAAATCTAAGAATGCTAAAATTTCTGCCAAAATGTTCATTTTTTACTGGTTGCATATTGTGCATATACATAAAATTTATTGGCATTGGCAAGAAACCAAACTGAATGAGGGCGTGAGAGGAATGGAGGGTGGTATTCACCATTCTAGAAGCTGTAGATTCAGTATTCTTGATTACAGGGCTATTCTCTGCTTCAGAACTAATGTCCACTTTTAGGGGCTAACCCTTGTATTAACTATCTGACAATTATTGACATACAGCCTGATCACAATGGTTCTTCTACTAAAAATATTACTCTAATTCTCAGAGTCTGCTATTTTTCTTTCTTCTGCAAAGATTTCTCAGTGTGACTTCATTTTTAGAAGGGGATGGTGGCAGGTCAGAAAAGAGTGATGTGAGTTCTTTGAGAACTTCTAACATCAAATTTATTTCTATTTACGGCAGTTCTCCCTACTGCTCACCTTTATTTCCTGCTCTGCTCCATTCTCAGTGCTACCCCATTCCCACTTCTTTTGAGTTTGCTTTGTTCGCAGTGGCGTTGTTGCATGTTTGAAATGTGGTCTCTTGAAGATGGCGATGCAGTTTGGAGTCGGATTTCTCCTTGAACATCTTTTGATAAACAAGGTGGTGTGATCTTAATGTATATGAAAAAATAAACCTTATTCTTATGAGTCATTTAAATGTGTACAATGTACACACTGGTAGTTAGAGTTTCTGTTTTAATTATTTTTTAATAAACTACCCATTTGAGTTCTGCATTGTGTCATATACCTTTAGTTTCTTTTAGTTGGCACTTTTATACAAATGAGGTTCCTCATGTTTAGCAATGCCCCTTTTTGCCTAATGCATTTTATAGCATTATACAAATTTAGATAGTTTTGAAAATGGCTACCATGATTCATATATTCTCTGTCAGTGAGAGTGATTTTTCCATTGAATACTCTAAATTGAGGTATTGTATTAACCTTTATTTGGTTAGCTATTCCTTCCTCATATAAGCAAACAAATAAAAATAACATAGAATAATTTTGGACAATATAAAAACAAATTTTCATGAAAACATATTTGGGATAGATAAAAATTTCATGTCACATAATATAATAACACTGTCAACACTGTCACAATACAGTTATTTGAACTGGTTTGGTTTCTTTTAAGGTCACATTTAAAAACTCCTTTGTTGATTACATGTTGTATGATCCCATTTATGTTGAATACAAGAACCAGCATATCCCTAATACAGAAATCGGGAGAGTTGTCATTTACAGGTAATGGAGATGGAGTGCAAGGGGCCAGGAGGAAACTTCTGGGTAATGGAAATGTTCAGTATCTTAACTGATTACACAGATATATATACTTGTGAGAATGTATTGAATTGTACACCTAAGGTATGTGCATTTCACTCTGTAAATTTTACCCTCCCACATATATAAAATGTGTTGTGTGAATTAGATGGTCAAATACTCAGTCCTGAATACTCATGTGGCAGTTCCAGGCAAACACTAACCCTTCTGGGTAAATAGCTCGACATTTTTCTAGGCTATGAAAAAAATAACTAAGACCTTCCTGCAGTTCTTTTGGAGAGGCATCAAGGAAAATTACATTCTGGATTAATTCATAGAAAACATGATTATATAAGAGGCATATGGAGGATTCTAAATATAGAAGACATTGTTTTGAAAACTATTTTATGGTGAAGACATTAGTGGTATTTTTATGATTTTGTGATGGTGATGGTATTGGTGGTAATAAGGCTAACTCTAGGCCACTCACTCTGCTGAGCTCTTTTAAATATGTTATTGCATTAATCTTTCTGACAGCTAAGGAAGCTGAATCTTAGAGAGGCTAATCATTGTGGCTTGTTCTTGCATAGCTCTTCTAGGAATGCTGCAGTTAGAGTGAAAGCTATCTAAGGAATCCTCCTGAAAAATAGATCTATGTTCACAGAAAGTAAAGTGCAGATATCTGAGAAGTCTTACCCACATTATCCTGCTGGCTACCTCTTACAGTCTGTGTGTTTGATCAAATGAAAACAAACAGCAAAGCACCTGAGAATAATATGCTTGGGGTCAATTGCTGCAGAGAAAGAAGTGAACATTGAGACTCCAGAAAGAGGTAAAACTATATTTGAAAAAACTGAGGGGCTGTTGAGAGGCTGTGCATCATTCTTTTCTAATAATTTACATAAACTTTTCTTAGCAGAACCTGGATGTTTAGCAGTGTGTATAAAATAGTAGGAGAAACACTAAAGAGTCTAATAGGGTCTTAATTGCAGGACCTTATTGTCAAATTGAAGAGAAAAATCTAACTAATATTGAAAAGTAACGAATACTTATAATAGAAATTAATTCTAAATTAGCATCACAAAAATCATAGTTTTTTAAGAATGAAGAAAAGGGAAAATGTTTTGTAAATGGTTGGTCTACAGAAGGCTAGATTTTAAATGAGGAGATAAGATACAGATATGAGGACAAGATTATCATTATAAAATGCTTGAAAATAGGAAAAGAGAATATGCAAGAGGGTGGAAAGGAAGATATGAGATTGCATACCTGTTTTCCTAGAAACTTTATAACTCACCACTGGGTAGCAGTAACAGAAAACTTTCTTTTTCCTAAGATCTGGGAATGTGATTGCTGCTTTAATTCTCTCAGGGGAATTAGCATGTGTTTGTAAAGCTTATTAGAGGTGCATGTGTGTGGGGAAAACAAAATGAAACACTGTGTTGACAAGAGCTGTCTGTAAATGTCTAGGTTTGGACTGGCTCCATTGCTCTTGGCTTCATAGTTTTGGCATATACAATTCAGGTCAGAAAATGTTACTGAAAGGTTTAAAGTAATAATTTTTAGTTGAAAAACTGAAAATATATTTTGTTAAGTAAAATACTAAAATTTTTATTTTAAAAATGTGGGTAGCTTTCTTTTATACTCTTTGCCCAAGATTTTGGAAGACATTACTTTCATGTATAGATTTTCATTTGAAATGTAAGTTGCAACAGTAGAAAAACAAAACAAAACAAAAAATCACCCAACATTGTTCTTAAAAGACTACTTCTTTTAAAGTTTTTTTTTTTTTTAATATCTGTCCAGTGTCTTTTGCCATGGAGTGGCAAGATAAGAATACACTTATTTTTGGCATCTATATTTCTGAATAGATTTTTATGCACAAGAAAATTATAAACATTTGAAATTTTCATAATTCTACGTGGGAGCTATATAAATATCTATGTCTTTGTGCATAAAAATTTTTCTGAAAAACTCTTAACAATGATTCTCCATAGAAAGAAGAAATCTGGAGTAAGGAGAAAGAAATATGTATGTGTACACACACAGACACACACACACACACACACCTTTTGTTGGAAGTAGCATATACTATTTCTGAAGTTAACAAAAGTAAATTCAAAAGTCAGTCCAGCACCTGACGCCTTGATTATAGATTTTTTTTTACTTAACAGTTTAATGTGAGAACAAAATTAACAAATATTTTATAGTCTCTAAATTAAAAATATTCTATCCAAATATCTTAACAGTTAGTTAAAGTACATAGAACATATTCTTTAATAAAGTTATATTCATCTTCACATCATTGCCTCTCTGAATTGAAAGATTTGTTTCTATAAATACAAGCAAGATCTTTAATTCAAACAAATTGAGTACAAAATCGGTTTGGATTAGGAGTATGCAATTTGACTAAAAGTAATTAAAGCTTTTAATATTGTTAAGTACATGTATAACTCTGCTAATTAAAATTTTTTAAATAACTGTGTTATAATTGTAAGCTTTTTAGACAGAAAGATGGTAAGTATAAAATGATTCTTAACTATGGATGATTTTGTGTCCCCAGAAGATATCAGCAGTATCAGGAGATGTATTTGGTTGTCACAACCCTGGAAGGATGCTACTGGAATCTAATGAGTAGATGTCAGGGATGCTGGTAAACATCTCATAATGTACAGGACAGCTTCTCACCAGAATTCTCTCCCCATAGTCTAACCTCTAATTTTATTGTACTTTATTACTCTTGTTTTTTATATGTTACTTGTACTTTCCTTTTTGTTTAAATTTCATATTTTTGAAATCTCAGCTTTTAAAGTATTTTGAATTAGTAATAACTAAAATCTGAGCATGAATATGACAAATAGGAACTCCCCTACGCTGTAATTTAGGCTGAAAATTGGCACAACTGTGGAAATGAGTTTGGATAGCTTTAAAATATACATGTCTTTGACCCAGATTTTACCTATTTTTAAATTTTAGACTTTATTATGTCATATAATTTATTGAATATCCTTTTATTGCAAGATGCCTCTCTCCATCAACTTGTTCTAAACTAGAAGGGTTACTGTCAAGGGCTCATGCAGTTGCTGTCCTGGGACTTCTCTTGATGGCTTTTCTAAGCTGAATTCATTGTTCCCTGAATCTATGTTATTCTCTTTGATTAACCCTCACATTTTGATAGTATATACCTTCAAATAACTTCTTAAGAAATGGTGGTACATATTCTTCCTTACTTGTCCAAAAAAGTCTCGATAATAATTTACTAATTGATTGATACTTTTTTCATTCCACAAATCATTCCTATAAGATTTTAGCATCTTTTTTAAAATTTTATATTCTGAAATAACATATTTTTAAATTGATTAATTAAAGGCACTAATTATGCTGGACATTTGGTAACTTTTTTAGTCTGAAATCTGTATTCTTTAAGTCTTGGAAAGTCTTCCATAACTCCTCTGATAAAATTTCAACAGCCTATTTTCTCTATAGTTTTATTGGGAACTTTTATTGTTTAGATATTGAGCTTTTTCTATTATGCATCTTGGGTTTAATCTTTTTTTGCTCCCACATTTTACCATTGTATCATTTTTTTTGTTCTATCTTCTGAGAAATTTTCATAATGTTATTTTTCAACTCTCTATAGAATTTTGATTTTGTAAATGCTCTAAAATTTTAAAAGTTCATTCTTAATCTCTATTTTAGTTTATGATATATATTTCATTTCTATTGCTGCAATATTATCCTAATTAGAGGAATTTTGTCTTCCAAAATCAACTTTTATGTTTTTTGACCTAGGTTTTCTCAAATTTTTGTTTATATGTTTTATATCTTCATTATTTTAAGAGTGAGATTTTAAAAGCTGATTATGGGCTCCATGTGCATTGCTAGATATATTAGTTGCTGTACTTTGCTTTGACATGATTGAGTGAGGTGCTGGCTTTTTGGCGGATCCCTGCATAACAGAGAGGTATGTTCTCTCAGGTCATTTGCTAGAAGTAAAAATATAGCTGCTGTGGTCCATATGCAAAAGAGTGTACAAGGAGTGTATTTATTATTTTCTTCTCTTCTTTGGGAATGGCCCCTAAGAAAAGCCACAAGAAACATGCTACAATTGTTTTTTTTTTTTTTAACCCATTACTCAAAGCAATGGTTTTCACCCTCTTTTGGGACCAATTTAATGACATAGTTAAATGAACAGCCCAAATTTCTAGAGGCTTCATAGGCCACTTGAGCAACCTAATATCTGAAATACTTTTACATTGGTTTCAACCTGTGGTTTTACTACACTGAGTGATCTCATTCTTCTATCCAATTTTCAGAAGAAGATTAATCTTTAAAAAGGAGAATTTTTAAATGTTTTTTTAAAAAGCCAGAGAAGACAAGCTTGAAAGTAATAAGGAAATGTGTTAGATAAAAAGAAGGGAACATAATATCAGTGTTCAAATTTATGAAGAAATAATTTTCTGATGGCGAAATAAATAAAAAGATGAAGACCCATGAAGCAATAGAAGTTTCTCTGGTCTTTGTAAACCTTCTCAGACTTCTCAGATTTTCCTGTTAATTAGATTTGAACACATTAGTATTGGTTTCCATTGGAAATGGCAGTCACTACTAGAGGGTATATTTTAGGTATTCAACTAGAAATGAGGTTGTCTATTTGGGGACATAAATGACATGTTATAGGAATAAGTAGCAGACAAGTAAGCAAAAAGGTTAGGCAACCTTAAACATAGTTGAGAAAATTAGGTGGTTGGTTTTTTAACTTAGTTGTAAACAGAGTAGCTATGGATTTGAAGTGGTATTTGGAATATGAGAAGTCAAGGTGGAACTACAACAGATGTTATATGCATAGAGACGCAGGGCTCTGACTTTTGGGTCAGACAGAGCTTCAATCCAGTACCCTGGATAGCTCCCAGGGATGCCAGTGTCCCTAAAGTCTAAGATCTTGTTGAAGTCACCATTGGTTCCTCCTGTTAGTAGAATTCCCTACACGTTCTCTACTTAGTCACCGAGAAGTAAATTATATTTTCATTTCACCATTTTGTTTTTCTCACCAAATTTTCAGGGTCAGATTTTCAGAACTAACCTCAAGCCAGACAGAGTATCTTGCCTCTGAAGAATCTAGAAGATTTGTTTGCAGAGAGGATGAGTATATTTTTCAAATAATGGGGTGATTTATCTCCTGGGATTTCCGTTATTTCAGATTATTATTCTTTTATTTTGGAAAATGTACTTAATCTTGCTTAAAATTAAAGAAATGTGAATTAAAGCTAGATTTACTTTTTGTTCATTGCTTTGGAAGATATGCAGATAATATCTAGTGATTGAGAGTGTCTGGAAAACAGGCCTTTATGTGCAGTAGAGGTAATGATTTCAAAACAGTCTTATATTCAGTAATGGTAACAATTTCACATAATAATTTGGAAATTCACATTCAAAAAGCCATTTAAGCCAGTAATTACAGTACTCTATGTTAAGAAAGTGATCATAGAAGTATAAAAAGAAATATAGATATAAACAATAATTACAGATTTTTTATTATATCCTCAAATCTAAATTCTTTCTAAACATATTATATGTATTTTATTTACCAATTTAATGTCTTTTGAATGTATTATAATATACATGTGTACATATATGTAAGCATATATATATACATAGAAAGATGCAACCATAAAAAACCATTCATAATGTAATTTAAAACATAATATTTGTGCAAGAATCATAAAACCCATACAACCACCCATACTATATTTTTAATTACAAAGAAGTCTTAAATAATTTCATGTATTAATTTTGAAATAAATATTTTATAACTGAGTATTTCATGTAAATCAGTAACTTCCTGTTCTTGTAAAAAATACTTATCGACCATCTACTATGTTTTAGGCACTGGCTTGGGAATTAGCTGTAAGGGATATGGTCCATGATATTATGAAACTTACCATCTAAAAAGGCAGCAAAAATATTCAACAAAGACCACACAGTAAAATATATAATAACAAATAATTATAAACTCTATGGTAGACATATAATTGGAACAATGAGACTAGTGGTAGAAGAAATAAGGAAAGATGCCCTAATTTGTAGCTTTCTCCAATATATGTAACTTAAATACTTCCATATTGGCCAGTTTCAAGTTTCCAGTGTGTGGTTACTGAATATGAAATTGAAAATGTTCATAATTGGCTCTGGTGAGCTAGTATGATCTGGCTCAAGCACACTACTGAACAATAGGCTAAAATAGAGGACACATACTATATAGTGAAGGAGCAGGGAGGAATGTCAGGAAAACTTTTAAAGGAGATAACATTTAAGTTAAACCCTGAAGGATGAGTTCAGGGAGAGAGAATGATAGTGGAAAGGTGAGGAGGAGAAGGAGAAATTGAATTGAAAGGTGGCAAGAGAGAATAGTTCAGGTGAGAGTTAATGGTGGCATGTGCTGAAATGGTGGTGATAGATTTTGAGAGAATTCAAGGCATATTCAAATTAACTGAAAAGAACAACTATGTTTCAAAATGTATTTGACCTCTACATTTCCTTCCAGTTTCACAATGTTATGAATGCCAAAAGTATTTCTCAAACTCAGGTAATCTAGATGAATGCATTTTGTTTGCATTTTACCTTAGTTACACTTACAATATTCCCCATCTGAATATTTAGGTAAAATGTTATATGGATTCAAATGGCATTTCTCCATTCCTTATCCTTCTTCCTCTCTTTTCCTCCATCAGGCATGTATCAACAATCTGCTTCCTTAAGAATCGAAATACTGACATGTTAATTTAGCTTTTCACAGATTTAGAATGTAGGATTCAAATAAAGCTTTCTTTATCTAGCTGGGTGAAAGACAACACAGTTCTTACAAAATTGAAGTCATGTTTTTTTCCTTATTCGTGTAATTTTATTTCAGTGTTTTGATGTCTATATTTGTCCCAGAATTAGCTTCAAGGTAGTTTGAGAAGCAAGATCTTCCATGAAGTATGATGCTTTGTCATATGTTCTCATCCATATCTATTTTATCAGCACTGTTCAGAAAGTGACCAGGGATTCCAGAGACACAGTAGCTGTTCATGCTCGGTCCCCTAAACTCATCTCCACAATGATGAGTTCACTTCTAAAAAAAAAGGAAGTTTATTGGTAATTATTCTCATCTCTTAAGCAACTTCAGGCTAAGATACGAGATTTCTAGTGCCACTATCTTGTTTCATTGGTAGTAGCTGAATCTAAAATGCTAATTCCCAACATTCGGAGAATTTGCTGAATTTAGGTTAATATCACAAAATGCCTACTAAGGCAATATTTTAGTGTTCCATTTACACCTTTTTTTCCTGTTTTGCATGATTACAACTTAACTTCTGCTCTTTGTTGGAGCCATATCTATTCTATATAATGATGATCTGGTTAGTAATCCAGCCTGAGTTTACCTTATTTTGTGGTGTGGTAGACAGGCATTCATCTGAAAATGCATGACCCACCACAGGTCCTGTAGCATTTTTTTTTCTAATTAATAGGATTAAAATTACCTCTGGGCAGCAGGGTCTCTGCAATCATTCATGGAGCTTGTTTTCTGCCCACAGACACTGGGCTGAGGATGACAATGGGGACTGCATTCAGTCTGTACTCCTTTAGTCAAGGATCCGAGAAGGATCTGCATCTTCCTGGAAGTAGGCCCTCCATGAGCTGGTGGGTGGTCTTGTAGGACAGAAGATATCTTGGCCATTTCCCAGCTTGTTAGCAGAATTACTCAAACAGGGATCTCAAATGAAGATTGACGAAGATATTGAGCAGTTGGTACAGCTTTCTTGTTGGATATTATTTCAATGAAAGGAACATGAGTATCCCAGAAGAAACAACTCTAAGCTTTATTGAATGGAGAAGAGCGATCTGAGACACAGCCTACAGCAGCACTGGCTTCCTAGAAACACAGTGAAGTCTTAATGGCTTAGACAAGGGGTCTGGAAACTCATGCACTTTCACAGGGGGCCCACTATAAATTTCTTCCCAAATTTGTCTTAAAAATTCTTCAGGGTGAGCTAGAAAAAAAAAGATGGAGGTAAGATTCCTTGACTGTGTCAGCTACTGCTGATCCGGATACAGGACCCTTTTCCTCTCTCTACTTTCACATCCCTTAACTGTAAGGAGGAGCACTTCTCCCAGGGTATCTTGGGCCCACAGAAATTGGTGAATGGCACTGCTCACTACTTTTTAATAATGTTCTGCCAACATGGATCTGAATTATAATAGCAAATCCATAAAATTATCTAGACTTATGTTTGATGGGGACTTTGGTTGATTAATTTCAGGTGAAAAACAGGACAATAACTCTGATTATTCATAATCTTACTTTTATTGGGTCATATTCTTAGTTGTTAACCCCATCAAAGTACCAAGAGAATCCTTTTGTAGGGTGACAAATTTGATGAATTTGAGAAAATTCAGATGTTTTTATTTAATGATTTAAAATTTCTGTACTGTAACTCAATTACTTCTTTCTTTTCCTCAACTATTCTTTAGCTGTTGAGCTATGATGGCAAAAGAATCTAGAATTTACATAAAATGCTGCAGAATGAAATGAGAAAATCATAGGAAGACCCCAAATTTAAGGATACTGAGACACTAACTAGATAAGAATTAGAAGCAGGTCTTGATTTTATCTTCCATTTTGTGCCAAACTTAAATAGGGTAAACTATGTTATAAACATAAATCATACATAAATGATTAGTACACAAATAGTTAAAAACAGGGTTTATATAGTTCAAAACCACTATAAATAAGAGGAATTGTCATGTTATATATAAGAACATTATGATTGCTGGACCCTCATTTGTAGAGGTAATAAGGTCATAAGATATGTATCTTGCCTCTAGTTTTCTAGTTGTCATGTGATATATTTTTGTATTGGGGATGGGGAAGAGTGTTTTAAAAGAAGGCATGAAAAATTCATCATAAGTAGTTTTAACCTGAGCTTTCTGAAAGTTACTGAAAAAATCCAACTTGAATTAAAAAAAAGTAAACCTCTGAAATTTAAGTTTGTTCATTGTTATTGCTTGAAGGTGCCCTTATTATATCTGGCTAGGCTTAAAATAACTATGAGAGGAAAAAACTAGGAGTGCACTTTTGATCTTAACATAAGGGGGGAAAAAAGGAAGAAAATAAAATCTGCGATTCTAAATCTTCCATAATAGACAAAATATCATTAGTCTTTTCTGGAAGATAATCTTACTAAGCTTATTTGTCTGATTTTTTTTCTGTTTTTTTTTTTTTAGCTGTTATTTCTTATGCTATAATTCATGTGATACCTCTGTTTTAACTATAAATTACCATAGACCAGATTTCTCAAACTATGCAGATATGAGTATGGCCACCATTAGCATGGTTATGTTATATAAGAACAGTTGATTCAATTGTGTCATGATGTAGCATTTACTATCTGATCTTTTGCTAAAAATATGTTCTTATGAGCACATATGCCAAATGATAATCACTGTGTTTATTATAGCATAAGTATTTATATTTTAAGATGTGTGGATTTTAAAAGGAACTTTTCAGTTCTGTAGCATGGAAAATTCTCCAGCCATATGTTAGGAATGAGATTTGATGTTGAGTTTAGGGACATTTTCATACACCACAAGTGATTTATCATCCAGGGCTTGATTAAATAATGATTTTATTCACTAAATATTAAATGTGTTATGAGAGATGTAAAAATAAGACACTTTCTCTATAGTCAAGGGTTTCAAAATCTCATGAGAGTGATGAAGAGGAGAAGATAGAAGAAGATATAGTAGGCACTAAATAAATACCAACCACTGAACTAAGTACTTTACATACATTATTTTATTTATTCCTTTTAATACCCATATGGGAGAGGCTCTCTAATTATTTCCTTTTTAAATGAGGAAACCAAGGTTTCAAAGATTAAGTAATTGTTTAGGGTTATAAAACTTACAGTCTAACTTTATAACTTAGATTTAAATTTATGCTATATAATGCCCCTATCTTCCTCAGCATGACATTGTGATTAAGAGAACAGAGACCATGGGATTTGAACTCTAGGTATAATTGCCAACAGATTTGGGAGATCTAGTTTCTATTTTTAAGTTTTATCATTGTCTTAACTAATGTGTGCTTTTTAATTGATTACAAAAATCTTTCCATACCATTTAAGCAACAGTGATTTTTATATTTATTAACTATCCACAGAGGATTGGAAAAAATTGAGTTAAAAACAACAGAAAAAAAATTGATGTATTTTTGGCAGTTGTCATTGCTTTAGTTTAAAAAGGTAGAAATTGTTACTTGTGTCATGGCCCTTAACTGGAAGCCTTCATTCAGTCACTGTGCTCTCTCAGTTTTCATAAGGGCTGTAGTTTTGGACCCACCATGTGCTAAATTTATTAAGCAAAAAACATGACTTGGTGTTGAAAGCTATATTGGGACAGCCAAGCAGGTCCGTGTATGTCCTAGTTATGCCAATAAACCTAGACAGAAAAATTTATAATAGTTGCATGAGTAACTGGTATTTTAAAAAGACACTCACACGGAGGAGAGAGATACAGGGAAAAATCAGATTTTCAAGGGCTTAATAGCAGAGTTTGCTTTTTCTGTTCAACTCCACCTGCAGTCTAAGCAAGGGGGCTGGTGCTGTGTCTGCAATAGCAACTCGTGTTTTCTTTATGTATTGTGTGGGATCTGATAAATTTTTCAGGATCCAGTCCAGCTGTGCTCTCATCACATTGATTTAATGGCCCTTAAGAGAAACCATAAAAGTGCTTTCTGGTTAGTGGGGCCCAGCTGTTTTTCATAGTATTGCATAAGACAGCAAGCTGAGTTAACTATAGATTAATGATACTAAAAATTTAACTTTTTCCATATTGTTTTCTTTTCATACCATATAAGACTTAGAGCAAATATGTGAGTTGTTAGGTTATTGAGCCTAAAGGTAAAGGACCTGAAGAGATTATCTGATTTGATCCAAATAAGCTAATTGAGGCCACCAAATAAACACTGGATCATATTAACCCATGTAGTATGTGTATGAATGCGTGTGTGTGTGTGTGTGTGTGTGTGTGTGTGTGTGTGTGTGTGTATTCCCCAGGGGTGATGTGAAGGCTGATGGCTAGAGGGAAGGCTCTCTCTTCATTACCAGGCAACAGTGCAAGAAGCCAACAAAATTATTTGAGGATTATCATCTCTCTGATGAGGTTAAGAACACTGAAAGTCAGTATGAAATAAATAGCTGTGTAGATTTACAGTGTCATTCATGTCATTTGAGCCCTTTGGCTTTTTGCAAGCAGAAGGGCGATAGCACTACCAGGCAATCTGTTAAGTATTAAGCTGGGGTATGAAGCAGACTGTATTGAAAACGTTTCTTCTGAGAAGCAAACATGAAGCACTTAGAGCTTTTGTGCATCACGTACTTTCAGGCAACATAGTACTCAGAAGAGTAAAATATTTCCTCGCTCTTTTTAAAAAGTGAGACATAAACAAACAAACAAAAAAACAGTGAGAGATATGGAGATCGGAAGAGTTAGGGAAAAAATGTTCATCTAAAACCATGAGTTTTAGTATTTTACAAACTGATAGTTTCTAAATTCAGGGAGTATGACATGAACACACTGAAATTTGAAAATATTGTAGAAACAAATGACTGGAGAATTATAACTCTTATTTAACTAATTTTTGGCTGATCAGCTCTGATTGCAATAGCTTTTTTTAAAAAATAAGACCACATGGAAGTAATTCATTGTTTGCAATTGTAGGATCACAGAATGTGAGAGATCCTGCATAGCAAACTAATGTGAAACGCTTGTAGTTTACATAGGAAATCATTTACATTACCAGTGGGGGAAAAATATTTTATTAAGAACAATATTTTCAGAAGCAGCTCACTCAAGCTATTTAGAAGCATCCATTTAAAAACAGAGCTTGATATACCTATCTACTCATTAATGTGGTTACCACCAATAACGCTTCGATAGCTTATTTAAATTTTGATTGCTTTTAAAATATCTAAAAGTTGAGTATTTCAAATTTAATGATTCTTTTCCCCACAAATTTAAACACTAAAGGTAGCTCTGTGTTTTTAAAGGTTATTTAGGGCTATCCAATTATAAGGAAATCTATGAAACTATTCTCTAGATGGACAGAAAGTGGTATATTTGTATAAAACTAGATAATGATTCAAGGTCCTATATATCCATCATGTTTTTCCCCTGTGGCAATTAAACAAAGACTTGAGAGTCCTTAACAGATAGGTACAGACAGAACTGGAGCAAGAGAGATGCTAGGGGTGCTTTAAGGTCAGTTTTTCAGTTGCTGCTGCTTTTGATTAAGTATCATGTAGACCAGTTATTCTCTAATAAATCACATTAGCTTGAAAAATCAAAGGGTTGGTGGCCTAAGTAGACAACAATAACCAATATCTTAACGTTGCCAGATACTTCTGTGGGAAATGTTAAGCCGCGTCAGTATTTGCCATTGTTGCAATTCTAGCCAATGCTCTAAAGGCAGAATAGCTTTGCTTGGTCATGATGTGGGAGTGGTGAGAATGTGACATCCTTCTGTTCTATCATTTGCCAACACAGTCAAGTTTTCGTTAAGCTACCAGGAGCCCTGCAGCTTGGGCTCTCTGTGGTTCTCTGTGGTTTGCATTCAGTTCTGAATTCAGAGCCCTGGACAAGAAATTTGTTGGCAATGAGCAGCATGCAAGTCAGAAAAATGCCAGCTTGATGTAATGCAGGCTTCTATTTCACTTCAGAATGAAAATTTAATGTTCCTTGAGAGTATGTTACAGAAGAATTCATTATGGTTGTCTTACGAATGATGGGTTCTGAAAAATAATGTTTGGACCACATATTTTTGTGGCTATTTCAGAAAATGCATTAGAAGAGGCAAACAGCAGCACGAATCATGCTTGACGAAGGAGCAGAATTGGTTCAGCACAAACTGAGTTTTTGTTTATTTCTTTAGATATAAGGTTAAAGGCTGTGTAGTATAGAGTATGCAATTTTGGGAAGGGTGTTTAGTCAGGCACTGTTCTGTAAGGGTTTTGCCTTCTTTCTTTTGCTTGCTCTAAGCAATTGAATCATTTTAAATTTTTTTTCTAATTAGTATTCCTCTATATGCTCATTTAAAAACACTGGAAAACAAAGAAAATCAAAAGAAGGAATACTTTTGTCCTAAGCACTTCTATAGCTGTTTCCAAATCTTTTTGTTTGTAGTGTTTTTCGTATTTTATTTACTAAATAAAATATTTTTAGCTACAAATATTTTCTAATTCCCATGAAAATTTGTAATGTCTATTGTCTTATTTAGAAATGTTTTCTTTATTTTCAAACTTATGATCTTCTAGTTGTCTTTTTGTTATTATTTTCTAATTTACTTGCACAAAGTACTATATATTTATAGTAGTATATATTACATATTACTCAGTATATAATATTTGCATTGTATTTTGGATTCTCTGATGTTGGGTGAATATACATTAATAATTGTTATAGCTTCCTAATGAATTGATCATTTTGTCATTATGTAATATCTCTGTCTCTAGTCACAGTTTTTGACTTGAAGTCTATTTTGCTTGATATAAGCATAGACAGCCCTGCTCTCTCTTAGTTACCATTTGTGTGGAATATCTTCTTTCATCTTTGCACTTTCGGCCAATGTGTGTCCTCAAATCTAAAGTGAGTCTTTTGTAGTCATATGCTGAGTCATTCTTTTATCCATTCGGCCACACTATGTCTTTTGACTGGGAAATTTAATCTATTTGTGTTTAAAGTAATTATTGATGGAGGAGCACTTACTTTTTTTACCTTATTAATTTTTTATCTGTCTTGTAGCTCTTTCATTTCCCTTTTCATCTCTTGCTGTCTTTTTTGTGTGTTTCATTGATTTTTATTTATTTTTTTGATGATATGCTTTTATTCCTTTCATTTTTTTTCTTTTGTGTATCTTCATAGATATTTCTTTGTGGTTATCAGGAGGCTTATATAAGATATGTTATAGTTATAATCTCTTTTAAGCTGATAACCACTCAATTTTAGTTGCATACAAGAACTTTACACTTTTACACCTCCATACACCTTATATGGTTAATATCACAATCTATATCTTTTATATTGTGTATTCATTCACAAATATTTATATTATAATTTTTTAACTTCTATAATAAAATTAAATTGATTTATATATCATTAAAGGAGTATAATATTCTTTATTTATCTATAAATTTACTTTTATATGTGAGTCTTATACTTTCATTTTCTTTCATGTTGCTCATTAATATCCTTTCATTTTAACTTGGATAATTACCTTTAGCCTTTCTTATAAGGCGGATCTAGTGTTGATAAATTCTCTCAGCTTTTGTTCATTTGGGGAATTCTATCTCTCCTTCATATATGAAGGACAGCTTTGCTGTCCAAGAATATAATGTTTGTGGTTGGCAGTTTTTTGTCTTTCAGAACTTTAAATATATCACCCTATTTCCTTCTGTAAATTTTCCTCCTGTAAACTTTCTGCTTTAAAATTCACTGATAGTCTCGTGGGAGTTCCCATGTATTAATAAATCACGTTTCTCTTGCTACTTTCAAAATTCTCTTTGTCTGACTTTTGATGGTTTGAATGTAATGAGCCTTGGTGTCAATATATATGGGTTCACCCTATTTGTAATCTTTTAGGATTCATTTATTTAGATGTCCATTTTTCTCCTTAAGTTTTCATCCATATTTCTTTAAATCTTTCTATTTCTTTCTCTCTTCTCCTTCTGAGAATCCCATAATGAGTGTGTTGGTTGAACTGATGGTTCCCATAAGTATCATAGGCTTTCTTTACTCTTTTTTCATATTTTTTTTTTCTTTGAGTAATTTCAAATAAACTGTCTTTGAGGTAGTTGATGTTTTCTTCTGCTCCATCTGGCCTACTGTTGAAGTTAGTGAATTTTGCAGTTCAGTTATTTAGTCTTTAGCTTCAGAATTTTTTTTGAGTTCTTTTTTGTTTTCTATTTCTTAAGAGATTCTGGGAGTCTCTCAAATCTTTTTTATAGATGTGCACACTTCACTCCTCTCTCCCTCTTGGGAGAGAGGTCTTAGGGTTGTGTGCCTTCTCCTAATCTCAGAGCCCTGCTGGCAACAGTAATCTGCCCTCCCCTTTTCTTTGTTTTTAACTGACCCCAGACATCTGGACTGTGCCAGAATTCTTAGTGTTCTGTGTGAGGCAAGACAGACAGAAAACAGTCCTTAGACAGTTGAGTGGAAGGCCTGGGATTTTGGATGCATTCTCCACTCTATCTTTCCCCAGAGGGAGAAATTGTCAGTCAGATTGATCTATCTTGGTGCCAAAATGTGCTGGCTTATGGGAGGGACTGACACAGGTAAAGTGAAACTACTCTTCTCCATTTCAATTCAGTTGTTCTTTGTTTTGTATTAATCTGGGGACCAGCAACTTCTTAACTGAAATCTATACCTCTCATAAAGGTATTTTGGTCTACACATCTTTATTAAATTAGTGTTCCTGTACTTTTTATTCTGCCATCTTGATGATGTCAACTCACATTCTTCTTGGTGAATCATCTTCTATCTCTGTGTATTTAGTCTTTATCCAGATTTTTTTTTTACTTCAGGTCAATTATTTTTCAAGATAAAGATTAGCTCAATTATCTACTTTTATTTATCTACTTTTAGTTGCTCCACTTTGGTAGGAATTTTGCACAAGTTAAAAGCACAACTTTAAGCAGCCCCTCAAAATACTAACCATGCAGTTTTATCATTTAAATTACTAATATTTAAATACTGGTTAATTATGTTGTTGGTATTATGGTGAAAGATTAAACAAAAATTATCGTTAAAATTTTAAGAAACCTTATAGCTATTATGTGTTCATTAACTCATTATATTTAATGGTTATCAAACTTGAGAACTTATAGACCCTGAGAATATTTTTGCATGTCCCTGGGGAATCCACAAACTCTAGTTTGAGAAACATTAAAATCTTCTCATTAAATATTTTTTATAAAATGTTGAACAGTTGGAATTGGCTGAATTCCTATTTTAGCCATTTAAAATAGCTATTGTTAGGGATAAGACGCTTTTGTTCAACTTAATGGTAATTGTATGCAAATTTTTTAATTTGACACAGGCTTACTATTTGTGGTAAACTTGTGGAAATAGTTATATTTCCTTTTTCTTTTCAGGAAAACTGCCAGTATCAGGAATCACTGTCTGCCTCAAAATTGCAGCTGTGGTTGTCTTCTCAGATTACTAGGAAATTAAAGCAGAGTTTGTAGCAAAGTTGAAAATTACTATTCAGCAAAGACTTGTTACTAAGAAACGTAGTTAATGAATAAAGACAGTAAGAGAAAAAGGAGTAAAAATAAGAGAAAGATCAGGAAATTGTTAAATTAACTAACTTGTCTTATTTTTTAAAAAGGGGGGGAAATATGCTATCTTTGAAGTTTTTCTTCCAAAATCAGATTTTGTTCACTCTCCCCTCTTCTTTTTTAAAATTTAATCTCTGTGTAAGTGATTGTTTATTTCTGCATGTGGATAAGGTTCAAAAGAAAAGTTTTAAGCCAAATAAAAAATGGATACATATTATGTCTCTAATACATCACTTTAGAATGAACAGAAATTAATAGCTCATAAAATTGAAATGCAGTTGAAGGTACAATTTTGTAGACACTGTGATAGAAGCCATCATTCTATTTAATTAAATGAGGTAATGCATAGGAAAATAAATATCGATGAATAATAGTAAATTTTGTAATACTGTTTCTAACAGCATTCTCAAATACAAATGTGTATCTGTTTCTATCCAGTGCTATAATTCATTATATGAAATCTCTTAGAAGTTTAAATAATATCTATTGCCTTTCTTTGAATTCTTTTTTATATATGGATAATTAACTACATGCCAAGTCGTCTAAAGATTTTAAATGTGTTGTGAAGATTTTATGACTCATGCTACAAAGGACTATTAAATAAAACAAAACTATATTTAATATTCTGAGATCATCCCTCATTAAATTAGTTTTCATTTTATGTTCTGATATGTTAACTTAATTACTTAAAAAAGCTTTTTTAGCTTTTTATACTATCAAAAAATAAAACATTTCTCATCTTAGTATTACATGCTGAATCTTCTCAATCATCACCTCCTGACCATACGCTATCAGGGTTTAGCTTGGTTAAATTTTAACATCAGTTTCCTTCCTTCTGTCAGCACTTTCAAGGCAAAATTTTTTCTTATCATGTCAAACTGACTTATTTTTTTTTACAAACAAATTTTCCTAGAACTTCTGGTCACTTAACAATATTGAAAAATCATGGTGGGCTTTTGGAAAGTAAATGGAAATCTAGTTTCTTTCTGGTCAATTGTCAGTTATAAACCTTCATATTTTCTTAAGATAAAACTGACAATTTGTTTTAGACTTAGGCAATTCTCTAAAAGACCAGAAGTTTAGGTTGGTTAATGCCCCAAAATAATTAAGTTTCTAAATGTTAAATTACACATAGTTTTTGAAATTTAACAAAATGATTTTCTAGGAAGTCATGCAAAAAATAGCTTATAAATCATGCATATGGTAGATGTTGCAAAAATATATTAATTTGCTAACCTAGCTTAATATGTAAATTCCAAAATAAGTTTGATTAAAAAAATTTTTTCTGTGTAAATTTTGACACCCTAAATTTGATTTTATTCTACTTCTTTAAATAATATTTATGTAAGTTAATTTATCATATTATTGTATATGTATACTTTTTAATATAAATAATAATTTTATTTGTATAATATAAAATGTACAAAATAATTTAGCATTCTTTCTCAGTTAAATATATTAGTATAATATAGGGTAAAGAGATAACAGAATTTGAGGAGCCTCCTAGAACTCTGATCTAAGCTCAAACATCTTAGTTTTAAGCTTATGATTACTTTTGCTAAGTTTTTAAATTAAAAATTTAATAAGAAAATTTACATAATGGGAATTTTTAATCTATGAGAATTTTAATAAATTTGTAATTACTTTGATAAAAAGCCTAAAAATAATAGTAATATAATGATGATTTGGCTTGTCATAATGTTTAATTTAAAAAATTGCGAGAGTTGCATTAGAAAAGAAATATAGACCTTATCTGAGAAAGACTGTCTCAAATATCCTATAAATGCTGAAAAATCACTATGGAAAAATATTTTACTTGGACTTAAAATTATAAATGTCTTGCAAAAATGCCTGTCAGCAAATTTAAGATTTTTTTTCATGGTTGCTGCAATGAACTGAGAAGACATCCCCTATTTTAATATTAAATATGTAGAAAAGCAGTCTAATAAATTATGGTAAAGAGATTTATTATGAGTCACACCATGATTCATCGTCATGCCTCAGTATGTGAGTCATATTAATGAGCAATTGTTTAATATTAATTGTACAAAAACAGTAACATTTATAGTGTTATTCTAGAGGACAGGATAAAAAATTTTGATTTGGTTAGAATACAACTATGTTGCCATTGAAACTAAGCTAAGGGCGAGCCAATGTATTTAGCTAGTAAATGTCAGAGATTTGAGCTCCATTATTGTAAATGGCATATTAGTATATTAGAATGGAAAATAAACCCCCACAATTAATGCTGGCCTGATGGTTGATTGATGAAACTGGAAAATTCAAAATTCTGAGATAACACGGGAGAATAAGGGAGGAGGCATAAAGGAAGAAATTGAGAGTGTTTGAGAGAGAGGCATAATCTTGAAACTAGTTTTTTCTATTAAAATTTGTCAGACTAGGGATTATGAAAAGAGAAAGAAAATCATTGGGTTAAACCATAAAAAATTGCTAATAATTTACCATATTTAATTATAAACATGACATTTTTATATATTTTAACATAATATAGAGCTGACTTGGTCTGATGTTTAATAAGGGTTCAATAAAAAGCATTTTCTTATCTATTCTCATATAATCCAGTATACAGTTACTTTTGTCCTATTCATATTAGCATTCTACAATCATGCTAAATATAGAGTTCCATGGCACTGTAGAAAAATGAATGAGGAAAGAAATTCCTGCAGACCAAAACAGGAGACTAAAAGGATCCCAACATACAACAAATGTTTACTGAACATTTACGAATGGTAGAGGGAAACACAATAGACATCCTTGGAGAATGTGGCCAGAAATTACCATTTAGTAGAACAAAATGTCTTTAAAATCCAAGGTTTTTGTTTAAACATCATGTGATTATTGCAGTCTACAAAATGTCCAAGAATTTTTCCACTGTTTTTCTGCCCTCAAAGTCTTAAAAAAATGATTTCCATAAAAGTATATATGTGTATTTTTATGATTTCTAAAATCTCTAGATTATCGGTTGTATATCTAGATGGCCAAGTTTGAGAAGTATGAGGGCAATTCCAGAAACTGTGAGTGGAAAAGAATTTTTGAGAATCAAAGACATTGTGAGTTGGAGTAATTAGAAGGTTCATGGAAGAGATAGAACTGAAGTCTACTTCTAAAGACAGGTAAATTTATGTATCGAAAGTAGAAAGTGGAGTCTAAATTAGGAGAAACAGAAGGCATATGTAGCACATAGCAAAATCCAGCCAGAGACATAAAGAAAAATGCACACAAATAAATGGAAAGACACTTCGTGTTTTTGGACTAGAAAAATTAATATTGTGAGAATGTCTATACTACCTCAAGCGATCTATAGATTCAATGCAATCTCTATCAAATCCCAATGGCATTTTTACAGAAATGGATAAAGCTACACTATAATTTGTATGCAACCACACACACACACAAAAAAAACCTTGAATAGCCAAAACAATCTTAAAAAAGAAAAACAAATGTTGAGGCATCACACTTCCTGATTTGAAACTATATTACAAAACTATAGTAATCTAACAAATTTAGTAGTGGCTGAAAAGCAGGCACATAGACTCCTGGAACAGAATAGAGAGCACAGAAATAACTCTATGAATATATAGTCAACTATATTTGATATAAGAACCAAACACACACATTGGGAAAAGAATAGTTTCTTTAATAAATAGTGCTGGGAAAACTGGATATCCTTGTGTAAAAATTTCAAACTTAATAAAGCTGGGGGGGAAAAAGAGTAAAACACACAATATGGGTTTTTCCTTAAATGTATTTTGTTTATTAATCATTTAAGGGATTTGAGATTTAAAAACTGGGTCAAGTCATAAAACTGGGTAAGATAATGTAAGTCTTCACTTTGCTGACTGAAGGTAGGCTTTATATTTATTCCTAGAGTCCCAATGATCAATTAACTACTATCAAAAATCTCTGCAATTAAAATTTTTCTGATTAGTTATCTATACATAAAGATTATTATGATAACCACATTCATTTTTCTCTGATGTTTGAAAGCTGCTTTGGTCTTTGCCACTTTTAGATCTCACTACTTCCATTAAAATCTCTTTAAACTTTGCTCATAACAGTTCATTATCAGCCTCTATCCACAGAGGGTAGCAAATAAAATTCTTTCAGTATATCTGTGCTTCCTTCACTATGAAATTTGCAATTCCTTGATAATGACAAAATCCCCAATGAGGTGGGGGAAAGAATGCCTTAAGGAAGTATGATTATAAAATACCCGTTAATATATAAACTTATATAATTGTCTTTTTTTAACAATTATCTAGGACTTGTCTTGATGCCAAAATTATATTTCTGTGCATATACACACACATTTATATGTAAGATTCTATTAAAAAGGATCTCAAAAATAGGTGCTTATTTTTATATAGATGGTATAGTGAGAATAAGTGCCATCTTTTCATTTTTGATGGTCATCTTCCAATTTCAATGCTATTAACATGGACATGATAAAAAATAGGTGAAATTTGATATATAGCATCCTGCTATATGGCCTAAGTACTAACAATGGCAATAAATAATAGCCATGGAAGTTCCTGTCTTTTATAGTAGGTAGGAAAAGGAAGGACAGAGAATAAGAAGAGAAGTTGCATCAAGAAAACAGGACAAGCAAAAGGAAGAGTAGGATAAAAAGGAGAAGATGGAGATTTAGTAATGAGGGAAGGCATGACAGTGGGCTTGCAAGTCAACTGTCCATTCCTGATCTGGTCAATGGGTTCTTCTGAGGGAGGGCTGGACTCAGATTTAGGTAGTAAAATGTATTCCTGACAGTAATCTGATAATCTTTGCCATCTCCCCAATCCTCATGTGCAGTTAGCTCCCTCTGTTGGATTCGTATTGTTTACACAGTGATATTTGCTCTTTGAAGACACAGCCAAAGTTTTCTTCCAATATTTTGTATTCAAAAGATGAGGAAAATAACCTCTTAGTGTTTCTACATTTGTATAAATCTTCTAAGTGGTGACCAAGATGAATTGTTTACACAACTCAAGACTTTTACTCCAGGTCTTTATTCTGGTAGAAAAATTTAAGTATTTCATATGTTTACCACACTGATTCTCTCACACCAAGTATTCAAAATTGCAACCACATTAAGGAAGAAGTTTGGAAATTTTCCTGTTACAAGGCAATTACAATCATTTTCAGTTACCACTAGACCTCTTGTGATTTTATGATTTTAATATAATAACAAAGCCTCATCCCCAAATGGGTGAAAGGTACATATTTTTCTAACAGCTTAAATCGTGTTTGGATATAAAACATAAGGACTAGGAACTTCAGTTTTTAAAAGATTTTGGAGTAGCCATAATTAAAGATATAGAATATGTTTATCTATGAATGCTTTATAATGTGTAATAGGTGACTCTGAAATTATATGCTTTGTTCATTATTTTATGGAGTTTCTCCCAACTGACTTTTTCTTTAGTTTACTGATTTTAGAAAAAAATCTGGAAAATAAATAGTCTTATAATTTACTTTCATGAAATTTACAACTTTTACTCATTATTTGTTTTCCACACACTTGATTTTCTTAGACTAGAGTGTGAGTTAGATTCTAAAGATTAAAATTTAGCCAGTCATAAGATTTCTGGGATGCTCCAAAATTTGAATGCACATTGAATAATCTTGTTTTGTCTAGAGTGGAATAAACTGATGGATGAACCCTACAGTTTCTCCTAAGTCCCCAATGTTTATCTTACTGGGAATAACAATGGCCTATACTTATTGCCTTTTTCATGACTTTTACCACAGGACCATCTAGTTTCAAATTAATATCTCTGGGAATTTCCTAGAACCTGGGTGTGTGTCCACATGTGGTGGGTGGAGGTTGAGAAGGGAGCTAGTAAGAAGGAGAGACAGAGAAGAACTGATGAAAAGCAATGCTTAAGATTTCAAATAAAAGTTTGTTTCTTACGTAAATTATAAAACTTTTCCCTAAGCCACACTTATTTTTCAGAATACTATAGAATATTTAAAAATGAAAGATCTGTGAGGTACTCATTGCTTTTATATTACTCAACTATCATTTGACTATAAGAAAAAAAGAACCTCAAACTGCTATAGCATATGAGATTGATTATACAAAAAAATGAAAAGAACATCATGGAATCCAAATAGAAGGAAGTTGAGCAGAGCCGAATCATTCTGTAATGAGGGACCGTTATGTTGTTCAAGAAGCAAGGATGTTAATCTCTTCATTTCTTTCCTTCTGGAGCCACGACTCCATCTATGTTGGCATTTTTTATGCCTCTCTGTTCACAGAGCTTATTTTACTGCATTCACGTGGTGTTTTATAGCTGCCCTGAAATCTGCCCCAAGCCTCAATAACCTTCCTTGCTTAGTTTCTATACACTGTTTTTACATTCTCAGGGGAAGGAATTCTAAGGGTTATCTTAGCTTATGTCATGTACAAACTGTAGGTTTATTCAAGTTTAATCAAACTGGACTTTGAGTTTAGGACAAAGATATTTCAATTAGTGGAAAGTTGATATCTCATTGTCCAACAAGGGGTGTGGAAAAAACATGGAGGCAGATTTAACATTTCTACTTCAATATGCTAACAATTATTTTAAAACAAGAAAAGAATCAACCTAACTCTACCACTGAAAGTTAAATTAAAAATTAAGACGTTTCTTTCAATAATATTTAATATAAATTCACTTGAGTAGATGCAGGAAATACATTAATTTAGTAAAATTAACCTGGTACTTTAAAAATTTATAAAATATGAAAGTTGTTGAGAATAACTTTCTTACCTATAATAGAGATAGCCCAGCTAATTTCTGATTAATTAAATTCTGTTATTATTTCCACTCCTAGTTATTTCCACTCATTGCTATAGCAATGACAATGTAAAAGTTTTGAAATATATTTTTAGTTTTCTTGACACTATTTGTACAAACAAAAGTAGTTGCTAGAGGATTTGGACCATTTTACAGTCTATATTAGATTTCAGAACTTGAATACACATACGTATGCATTCAGTTGCATAGAGAGAACTTTAAGCCAACAGTAATTTTGGTGTTTATTAAAAGCAGGTCACCCTTTTAATGGTGAAATGTTTTGTGTTAAAAAAAGGAATAGTTCTCTTCAGTAAACCTGTTAAGGCTCAAAGACTATAAGAATGGTTCTTGGAAAGGATAATGTATAACTCTCAAAATATTCATAAAACCAAATATCATTATTATGTTTTCTAAAAGGATGAGGATACTGAGCGCATAGTGCCATTCACATAAATAAACTATCTGTTAAGATTGGAATGAAAAGGAGCTATTTTGTGTTGTAATAGTCAATTTTGGTCTTAGAGACAATGCCAAATTATTAATAATGCCCATTAACCATTGAGGATATTAAAATACATTTTCTATATTTTTATCTAGTAATTACCTCTACCAAATTTGGTCTCTAACATTCTTCATTGACTAAATAATTGTCTTAATATTCTAGATTTCAAAACACTTTGTTAAAGAAAGAATGCAGTAATGATCATTGTGTACCTATTAAAATAAGCCAAATGCTTTGCACAAGTAAGCATATTTAATGCTTATAACAATATACTATAGATATTATTCTTATTCATAGAAGAAAAAATCAAGCATCAGAGAGATTAAATAAATTGTCTGAAATCAAATAGCTGATAAATGCCAGAACTAGAAATGATCATGTCTGTGTATCTATAAAGTCCATGCTGCTATTTTTTAGATTCCCTGTATGCTATGTCAATGATTTCCCATTTCTTATCACATCAAGTTGACTCTTCTCAGCCTGGCTTTTACAATGGTCCATTACCTCATGTCTCCTTAGTTAATCAGCATTCCTTTTCAATGCTCTTCAACATGAAGCTTATTTTTTCAGTCATCAGTCTGCTTACACCTCCAGGCCTTTATTTTATTCTTTCTGGAGCTACAAGGCTCAATGCCTCTTTTACATCAATGAAAATCTTAACTATTCTATGACAGCCCCCTCCCTTATGATAAATAGCATTTATAGCTATTCACTGTATTTACCTTATTGTCTGCTTGTTATTTTCCCATGTCTATCCTCTTATATTGTGATCTAACAAATACTTCGTTGGGCTTATTAGCCTCATGACTCCTCTTCTATATCATTCACATTACTCTCTCTCTTGCTCCCTGTTCAAAAACAGGCCGCTTTTCTTCTCGATCCCTGTATAATACGTAATTAGTGACCACATGACCATACTATTGTGTGCAAGGTAGGGTGTAGAAGGGTGTATAATCTAATAGGATTGATTTAGCACTTGCTTTTATGAATGTTTTCCTTCTCTGAAGAAACAAAATATGCAGGTTTTTAATGTATATGAAATATACATAAAATCTAACATGAAGCACAAAATCTAACATAAGGAAAAATTGTTATCTAAACATAAAAATACAAAAGAAAACTTTGTTTTCTTTATTATACTCACACAGATAATTATGTTATTTCATATCACAATGGATAGTAGGAAGGAAGAAGGAGAAGAGATATCTTGTACTTGGCAAAGTCCGTATCCTTCAAGAACTTTCTTTTTTTCTCATCACTTCTAGTATTGTTAGGTATTTTCAAGTTCTATGTGACTGACAATTTAAAGTTCCAAAAATGATATTTAATCAAACTATATTAAATTTAGGAAAAACCTTGCATGGTAACTTAAGAGAACTAATGACTTTTAACCCTCCTGTCAGTAAGAGTGATCCTCCAACAGGGCCTATGATCTCATGACTCTGCTGCCAAATCTAAGAATCATCAGATGCTTTGTGGTTGCAGACACCATTTTTTTTTTCAGTGAATTACATAGGGCAGTGTAATTCATGTTTTCCTATATTTAGCTGCATTCCAAAGAATTTCATAAGCATTTCCCTAAGCTCGTTTTCCCATCCTCAGACTGATGGCATGAAGCAAGAGGGGATTTTTGATGAATGTACTAATATTTGCTTCTTGGAATGTAGATTAGGAGTATTTTCATAGAGAAGTGAAAAAAGATTGGAGTACTGGGAATAAAAGTGGTCCTTCTGGTAATCCTCACAGTTGCGGATTAAGTTCTTGCACCAAATTATGAGTCTGTGCATGTGCTTCTATACTTCTATTTTTCATTTTATCTGAACCTATATGCATAAATAACATCACATATTTTTACCTTCCCATTAATAAAAAGAAGCTTTTCTTACCTGACATCAGAATTGAACTGTGAGTGAAGATAAAGGTCACTAAAAGAAAGGAAAAAAAGATAAAATCAATTGTTATTTTTTTCATTAATCTCGTTATACCCACAATTAAGGCAGAAAATATTCATTAGTTACTTGACCGCAAAATCCTTAAGCTTGAGGTTCTACAACCTCATGAATGAAATGTGCTGGCTATTTTTATTTTGGTTTTTACCTTCAATTTTCTTAAGGAGTCATAAATATGTATCCTCTTCACTAACAAATTGAGAGTAGAGATGGGCAGTAAAACTCACCAGTCTCATGAAGGTACTCACTAGTGAAATTTTGTCAGTCACATCATCTCTGTCTTCTGCCAGGAATCCTTAGCTCTTATTGTGGTTGAACATACTCAGTTTTTTTTTTCTTTTCTCTCTTTAGGTTTGTGTTATGGTCCATTACTATATAAGTCAAAATTGACCCCTTATTTGCCACATGAAATCATCTCCTCTAAATCAGTCCAAAAGCAGAACTAATCAGCTCAATTGGAAATATGAATCAAATGCCAACATTTTATAACCTGTAGTTGGTATGCACTTACATTTTCTATATCATTTAGATGGAGAAAAATTGCAACTAATCTGTTATTTATCATTTCCAGTAGAATCTTTGATAGGTCCAAAGGCTGTTACACTATTTGTATAATTTCTATTTTTTCCAAAAAAAAAAAATCACCTCTTAACTGAATTAAAAACTCTGTGTAGTGAAACTATGTCTTATCTTCTTTAAACTGCTCTTCCTTAAATTAAAATACATCTTTTGTTTCTATTTTTTGTTTTCACACCAGAGGAAGTCAATACTTTTTTCTTGAATGAATGAATCGATGAACTAATTCTGAGTAGAAATGCTCAAGTAATAAGCAACATAGGATGCCTTTTTTTACCATCAAAAACTGGTTATAATCTGATATATAAAAATTTCCTCATCTATGACTCATATTTCATGAATAACTAACATAAACATATACTAAGTATTTTGGGTAACAGAATACTACATTAGACTCAGCCCTTGTCTTCCATCAGCTTTCAATCTAGTTATGAGTCCCTAGGAAATAACTTCAATTTTGACACTTGAGAAACCTCATGCCAGGGATTTCTGCCAGTACCAATTAAAGATATTTTCCCTCAAGTTTCCTGAGTCCACAGTGTACAGGCCTACAAATTACCTGACTACATAAATGAGATCTAGAGTGAGCACTGCAAAGAAGCCCCAAAATTACCAACCAAAGCATTTTTAAAAATCAAACATCTCTCCTTAGTGGTCCCAGGAGATATACATGAAGTCAGAAGATAAAAAGCAGCATTCTTTACTTGTCTCTATATATTTGCTTGTCAGAACTGCTTAACCTTAGCTTTCTAGAGAGCCTATGTGTTTGCACTGGAAAAGCAGAAATGATGGCAATGTTCTTCCCAAATTCCAGGAAGCTTTTGCTTTCCACACACAGGAGCCTCAACATATCTGTGGCTAGAAGTGATGCTGAAGATATGCAGATTTGCATTTTGCAATTAAAAAATATATGACTCTCTTTCCAATGTTAACCAGTAGAAAGTAACTGACAGTGTGAGAAGCTTGAACCTTACTGTGTCAATGAGAAGTGACTTCTGGCTTCTCAGTCAGACAACGATCAGTAGAAGTTGAGTGGTGGAAGCCCACCAAAACCACGAAACATTAACACTGCCACTCTGCTTCCATCCCTGCTACATTTTTCATATGGTTCTCAACTGTGGTAAAGAATTAAGCCCCAAACATCTTACTGAATCTTGCATTCTGATTTACTAAAGAATGAAGAATGAACTTCCTATTTTTCTCTTCTGTAGATTTCCATCATGATTTCATTTTTGAAAAAATGCATGCCTCTGTCTCTACTTACTTGTTCTCAGAAATGGTTACATGTGTATAATACATTCACAGTTCTTTCTTTATTTCTCTGAGGATTGCAGCACACTGAAGGAGGGAGAAAGTAGTGTGAACATCAAACCAAGCAATCGCCAGCATCTGAACAACCCTTGCTGCTGGGGCCCAGTAAAGATAAATACTCATCCATCCAGCGCCTTCATTTCTGTAATGTCTCACTGTCCAACTTAATAAATGCTTTCTTGCTGGTTTTTTGGCATCTCTTTGAATGAGGAATGTAAACTGAAAGGCCTAGGAGACTAAAACTAGCACAAAACTCTGTGATGAATAATATCAGGAGACACAGAGACTAGCGCCAAAGTCTCATAAGCAGTGCCATGGTTTGTACCAGAGGACAGATGGTTTTGCTGCCTGGGTAGGGGCTGTTATATAAGTTCCAGATACATGAAAATATAAGAGGAAAAAATAAGAACAAAACCAGGTTCAATTTTGTGCAAATAGATGTTAATATAAAATAAGAAAGTTAAAAAAAGGATATTAAAGACAGTTTAAAGCTTGATAAACAAAACCATCAACATATATTTAATCTATAGATATTAAAAAAGGAAAGTATAATGTGGTTTTTCTAAGAACACTTTAAAATTTTGGGAGGAAACTTCCAGCAAAATTACACTGAATCTGTTATTCAGTTATCTCTATATTTATACTATGTCATAAACCATTACTGTTAAAAGGCCTAAAAAAAGCCCCTGGAAAGTCATGCTCATCTTCCCCAAGTTAAATACCACTAAAAAAGAAAACTTTTATCTTGGTGTTGAAGAGTCTGACTAGATTTTAGTTCAAATGGTATTATTCAGGGAAGCCCCTAATTATGTATTTTTAGTTTCTTTCTTTCTTTCTTTCTTTCTTTTTTTTTTTTACATATGAGAGTTTTTCTCAGGCTTTCATGTATAAATATTTTATTAGAATATGGAAATCATGTGCCCAGATAATTTTAAGTGAGTATCTATTAATTCAGACCTACCTAGTAAGTGGGAAGTTTGGTTACTCATAATCTTTTAGGCCTCTAGGAAACTAGTTTTGAAGGGTGTTGTGTAGTCTGGAAATGGGAAACCAGAGGCAGCATTCCCATGGGAATGGTTCACCAGTTAAGGCTTCCTGGAGAGCAGTTATGGTTAGATGTGGTGGCAATAAAGGATAAGCTACTTATTTTTCTGAGTTCTACCAAATTAGAAAAATAGAGTCCTAATAAACAAAAAGATTATGTCATAGTCCAAGTCAGTTTTTGGAAGTTTACGCTATATATCAATCAGGGAGAGGAGAAAGCGATGAAGATGAAAACTTTCTTTTATTGAAAAGACATTTACTACTATCGTTCAGATTTTTTTCTTATACCGATAGGCCAGACCTCCTTGCAAGAGAGGCTGAGAAATTTATTTCTCTAAATAACCATGGACCCAATAAAAAGATTGAGACTCCAAGGAATGAAAAAAAAAATGGATACTGGAGGACAAAGCAAAATTCTAGAACAATTGGTTTAGATGGAGAACATATTTGTTTTAATGATCATTACTATTGTTTAAAAATAAAAATATCTTTTCTTAATTTTGTCAGTATTTTGGAATTATGTCATCTTTATATTCCCTAGAAGGAAGTTATTCTCAGTCAAAATTTTCTCTTTATATACATTTTAAAAAGTAATGCTTAATCTGTGAATATCTCATACATTAAAATGGATAATTTTCTAAATAATAATATTTTTATTAGCACATACATTTTTTAGCACATATATATTTACCTCTGTAGCTAATTATAAAATATTCTTATTTTAATTAAATTCTAAATTTAGTCTATTGTTAATTTGCTTCTTTGTTGTTTAGTCTCCATAAGACAAGTTAAGAGCACTATGTGAGGACCATGTATTAGTACATGAAAGTTGGGAGGGGATTTCCACTTTGGTAGAGGCAAGGGCACATCAATACTTATGAGAGGAGTCTTTGGCCAAACCTGATGTGTCAATTTCTTATAGCATTGCTTCCTAGAGGAATGAAAAACAGCAATGGTACAACTGGATTTTGGTTCATATTTATTAATTTTAATCCTGGGCACAATTAAATTACCAGTAATATAGTGCTCTTGTTTTTAATTAAATTTACTAGGGTGATGTTGATAGTGTTTTTTATAGTGTACCATTTGAGCTGGTCTGAAAATACATTGGTGAATAAAAGTCATGACAATAGCCTTCAAAAAGCAAGGAATGGGCCTGCTTTTTCTTCTATTAAAAAAATGGTATAAAAAATTCATGGTTATTAAGATGACACATTTACATTTTATTAGTCATGTTTGTAAACAGTAGCAACAAGGACCTGTATGAGAAGTTTGCCTTTTTTACCATGTTTAGGAAAAGGACTTTTAGAACCAGTACAACTCAATGTCTGTCTGTCTATCTATCTATCTATCTATCTATCTATCTATCTATCTATCTATCTATCACCTATCTATCTATAGTGAGCATTAACTTCTTTAGGAATGTGGTTTGTGAAGCTATAGAATGAGCATAAAGTTGGGACAACGTTTAGAGCATACTCCATGCCTAGTAGGTGAAAGGCACTGGTCTAGGTGATTTTGTGCAATTCTGCCTCTTTCTCACAGACCCTCTTTGCTTTAATATGGTATTTCAGTTACCTATTGCTATGGAACAAATTACCCTATAACTTAGTAGCTTAAAACAATAAACATTTGTTATCTCTAAATTCCAGTGAGTCAGAAATCAGGACATGACAATTGGTTATCTCTGGCTCGGTCTCTCTCACAGGCTACAAACAGTGTTAGCTAGGACTGAAGTCATTTTAAGGCTTCCTTGAGGGAGAATTTGCTTTCAGGCTCACTTACCTATTTGTCAGCCAGTCTCAAGGCCTCGCTGGCTCTTTGTTGAGACATCATCTCCTTGCCACATAGGCCTTTGCATAGGGCAGCTCTCAGTAGGGAAGCTGGCTTTCCTCAGAGTGAGTGAAAGAGTAAGAGAGAGGGTACCCTAGATAGAAGACACTATCTTTTTGTTACTTAATTTTAGAAGTGATATTAAATCATTTTTATTATTTTCTATTCATTTTGAGGGAATTGAGGGGCATCTTAGAGACCATCTACACATCTTGTGAGGCAATTTGACATGTGGGAAAATATATAGATTCTTGGATAGTTCTATCCCTCAGACTTAGATGGCATTTAGGCTCTGTTCCTTACTAGCTGTCTGAATGTCAGCAAGTCTCTAATCTCTATTGTAAAGGTTAATAAATGAATGCTAATACACTCTACTATCATTCAGTTCAGCATACATAAAATGGGCACAATAATCCATAACTTTCAGGGCTGTGGTTAGGATTAAACAGTATAACCTATGCTAAACATATAGAAAGCATACAGCAGATGTCTCCCAGTGCCTGCTAAAAGAAACAGGTTTGTTTGCAAATTCAAGAAAAACAGCTGCCTACAATGACTGCCCCATGAACTTTTTGGGTTCAACATATTTATATTTTCAGAATTCAGTGTAAGTGGTGGTTATTTTGGACCACTTTCTCTCAGAAGCAGAATATTATGATCCAACTGAAAGGAGATTTTTCTGTTTTTTTTTTTTTTTTCTCTTCCTGGTACTTGAGTTCAGCCAAAATACAGCAATTTCTCATTATTCCCAGTTAATAGTTAGACCTCTAAATGGTCTACTTTGTACTCTGCACTGACAACATAACTAGAGTGTTTTCATTATTTCTAGATGTTAACATTTTAGGAGGGGACGTGGACAAATGAGAACATGTCTAGAAAGAATGATCAGATTGGTGAGTAGACTCGAAAAATCAGCCAGAAAGAGTATTTAACTTAGAGAAGGAAAGACTATCATGGTATATGGTAAACACCTTCAAATATTTTAAACTGTCACTTTTAAAAGAGGTTATACTTATTTTTTTTTATTTTAAAACTATAGTTGGGATATATGTGTTGAGTAAGATTCCAGGTTAATATACAGAGAAGAACAGAGTGAACCAAGCTGGGTTTGAATCTTTATTCTGTCCCCCACTAGCTAAGAAATTTACTTACAATCTCTGAAACTTGGTTTCTGAATCTGTAAATTTCAATAATGATTATATGTTATGGATCTGTCATCCATTCACTAAACAAGTCTCTTTGTATATGGCATTAATAATGTTTAGCTGGTTACCATTATTTTTATTTTATACATAAGAAGTGAGGAGTAAGATCCAACCCTCTAATGAAGAGTTTCCTTTCCACATTTGTGTTGGCACCTGAAGAAAGCTGGTGCAGAATATCTTTTTCTGAGTAAAGTTACTGCCTATGTTAGTGATCAAACCTGTCAGTGTCTCATTTTTATTTGGCTCATCATCTATTCAAAGTAGAAATTAAAAAGGAGAACCTTTTAAAGTCTCAAGATAATAGATGATTTGATTTGTAGAACTAATATCTTTATCTTTATGAATAATTTTAGCCTTAAAAGACCGGAGGAAAAATAAAAAAATAAAATCAGACACTATAATATAGATGTTGAAATATCAGGTGTTAGGTTTGATTTGTTTTGTTTTGTTTTATGGCCAGTATTAGACAACTATGAGAACTTGGATTCTTCTTTGGTAGAATCTTGAGAAGATTCGCCTGATCTCTTTGAATATCAAGAATTATTTCTTATGAAATGAGGAAATTGCAATAGGTGGTTTCCTTTAGTTTCACATATCCAGAGCTTTATAAATAGACTGGAAATTACTACATGAACTGGAAATGATAAATTAACAGACTTCCTTAGATTTTAGTTCTTGAATTCATATATCATAATTTAAATGAATAAAATGTTACCTTTTAAACTTATCAAATGTAGTGTTCTCCTGACATTCCTCAGGTGGCACAG
This sequence comes from Macroglossus sobrinus, assembly GCA_004027375.1. Classification (NCBI taxonomy): domain Eukaryota; kingdom Metazoa; phylum Chordata; class Mammalia; order Chiroptera; family Pteropodidae; genus Macroglossus; species Macroglossus sobrinus. The sequence goes on from PVKZ01000135.1 coordinate 715,668, forward strand.
TTTATTCCATCAGGACTTGAGTGGAAAACAAGAACAACATATGTTAGTTTGCAAATACAATAACTTTGGCCATAAATATGACTACAAAGTTTAAAATTAAAACCATTATAGAACATTTGCTTTCTTAATAGGGATTTTAATTTTGCAAAGAAGCAGTGAGGTGAAGTTGCATCGATGAGAAGAAAATAAAGTAGAAAAGAATTAGAGAGAGCATGATAAAAATAAAAGGCGAAAAGATCCAACTCACTCATACCTGGAGTCCTCAATAAAGAAAACTAAAATTTAGGAAGAGAATTCAAGATTCACTTATAATTCAAGATAATTTTTTAAGAAATAAAAGAATACTTGAGACTAAATATTAAAAATGCACTACTCTTATGAAAAAAAAAAAAAAAGAGAGACCCAGAATGGTCAATACTAAGACATTATTGGACTTGGAAAGGAAAGAAAACATCCTTTATTTACCAGTAAAAGAAATGGAAATTTCTATAGTAGGGAGAGCATCAGACAGGCCCAGATTTCTCCCAGAGCAACAGTTAATACTACCAGTTGAATAATATCTGAGACAGTCAACACAAGAAAATGTCACCCAAGGATTTCACATATAGTGAAAATATTCTTCATAGTAAAAAATCTATTCTTTGTAGTAAAAAAAACTATACAGTTATTTACATGCAAAATTTCCTTGAGCTTTCTTGGTAAAACTATCTGAGGGCAAAATTCAGCTACCGACTGATGAATAAAGAAACTACAGCCAAAGTACTGTGAAAGTATTATAAGTAGTTAAATGTTCAACTACTACTAAAATAAATAGCAAAATGTTTATATAATACTTTCTTTGTATTAGGCATTGTTCTAAATTCTTGACATATTAACTGTAGATATTTGGGTGACAGATGAAAATATAAATATGCATGCCATCAAAATTTACACATAAGCCTCACAATTTAAACGTGAGGCTTAGAGAAAGTTTATGGTTTACTTCACATAAATCTTGGTGTTCAAATGACTACATTTCAAACTGAAATAAATCAAGTAATCATATAAAAGTAAACACTGAGAAAAATAATATTATTAACTACATTTGGATGATAGAATGAGAAAAGGGTAAGAAAAAGAAATAGATAATGTTATATTGATTTTTATAGAGGTATGATAAACATAGTTTTTAAAATACAGGGCTGAAAGTAAGATGTAGAGTTATAAAAGTAATCTTTATAACAAAATGTAAAAAATTAAGCATTTTAATAGTTATAAATGTGATTTATAAGAAATGAAAAAGACTACAACATACTGAAAGACTTTAAATACTATAAAAACAGAAAAGAACATAAAATACAGTGAGAACTAAGGTCATAAATGTTCCTATTAATAACTATAAATAGTTTTAGAAAAGACAAAGATTTATTAAAAGAAAAAGATTTTCACATTGAGTTACAAAGCAAAACCTAACTCTGCTATGTACATGAGACACATCTAAAACTTAAAAAACATGTATGAAATACATACAGTATACAATATATATCAGGCAAATAAAATGTAAACACACAAGGACACAAATTATATGCTATCAGAAATGGCAGCATAGCTTGTTACAGAACAATCTGCTTTGAGAAAAACTGTAAAAACAGCTCTCTCTCTCTCTCTCTTTCTCACACACACACACACACACACACACGCACGTGCACACACACACACACGCACACACATCTCTTTTGAGACACTGGAGAACTAGGCATAGAGATCTCAGAAAGGGCAGAAGATATGAGAAGGAAAGGTGGTAAAGAAAGAAAAGCCAATATTTTTTAGCACCACTTTTCCACTTGACATTTGTCAGTTGGCAAGCTGCGGCTGCAAGGCTGAGAGACGGAGTAGTTTCTAGAAGTCCTTTCTGAATGTAGACACAAAAAAATGGACTTCACGCCTTCCAAAGAGAAAGACCCGGCACAAAATTCAGGCTTTCAGATGAGAGTTTCAATGGGTTGCACGCTAAAAATAAAGGAGAAACAGAAATAGACCAATCTTCCTAAAGAATGAAGCTTGATTTAGTAAAGGTTCAATTCCTAGTTGGATTAAGGTGATCTCCCTTCATCCTGTTTGCCTAAAACAAAATGAGTTCTCTCTTGAGGATTATAACAGCATCCATAACTTCAGACTGTCTCTACAATTTTTCACTTAAAATGTCTGCCATGCAGTCAAACACTTACTGGACAGATATGGTGACATAGACCACATGCAAAAAGGCAAAGAGGAAAAATAGCCCATAGAGAAACAAGAGATGCAGAGGTTAGAGTTTTTAGATGCAAACATGAATGGATTGTTCTTGGACTTCTGAGTAGAATTTAAAAGTTTATGGTAAACCTACAGACTCACAGTTCACAGCTAGAAAAAAAAAGATAAATTGCAAAAAATACTTTTGAAAGGCCTCATAGAGCTATAGGAGCTATAAGGACTAAATGGCCTAAATTACACAGAGAAGAAAAACGTTTAGAGGTGAATAGATAAATAGGAACTGTTTATTTCACATGAGTAAATTTGCCAGTTTTTGGCAAGAGCTGAAGTTTATGTCTCAGAGGGAGAGCAACAGCTAAAAGAAGAAACCAATCTAGCCTTTAACAATTACTTGAAAATAGGGAGATAAGATTGAAGACTTGAGCTCTATAGCCATTTTCCATACAAGACATTTGATACATTCTAAAGCTGTGTTAGAGGCTAAAATGTAAACTAAAAATTTTTGAAATTCAAAGTGGAATTGATTGCAGTCTCATTGTACTTAGGAAATAAAGACATAAAAACAAGAAATTCAAGAAACAAAAGCACAAGTGTGGTGTATAGATGCAGAGGGTCTACAGCCGCTTTCTACTACCAGGTCTGAATATAGCAAAGTTGAGAAACTAGGCCTCTGACAAACTGCCACCACTTGGGTAAAACTATTAGATTAATATATTTGAGGAGTAAAGTATATATACAGTCTCAAAAGACAAAAAAAATCTCTCTACATACTGTTTAATAGTTACAAAAGGTAAAGGATATTTACAGAATAAAAAAAAAATCTGACAGACTCTATGTTAACAAAGTGACTAATTAATATCACCAACAATGGGACAAATGAATATTGTGTGCCTCTTGAAATCATATGCTAGGAAGTAGGCAGCATCACTTACATAGTATTCCTGCCAGAATAGTCATAATTGGAATCTAATTATGAAAAAATGAGCAGATGATTCAAATTGAGGGACTTTCTACAAAATATCTGGCACACACTCTTTAAATAAGTCATTTCATGAGAGACAAAGTGTTGTGTCAGTCTCAGTCTGTTGAGAGTATGTTCTTGGCTAGGAATGCATAAGGCACTTAGATAGGCCTGTATTTACTTGTGGCAAGCTCCACCGACATTCTCCCAGCTCTTCTCCCACCCACCAGAGCCAATTTTGTGGCTGGACTTGTCCTTTTGGTTCTTACCACAAGTGCAGGACTCACCTCAGTGAAACCATCAGAAATTTTTTTGAAGGACAAGATTTTGTATTCATAGGCTTCGAAGGGTACAAGGCAAGCCACAAGACCCTTGCCACATAGCGAGTTCACAGGTAGTGAGAAGGAGAGGGAGCCTGAACCTGGGGCTCTGCTTTTATTTGAGTCCAAGATGGAGTGCCTAGAGTTTCACAGGTTCATTCTTTCTCAGTAAATTTAAAATCTAAGAGCAGGAATTATGATGCAGATAGAAAAAAGTGGGTCAATTATGTAGGTTACCCGGAGATTTCTAAAAGGGAACTTAATGGCTGGTGCAGCCTGGTTTCTTATCTAGTTATTTTGCTAGTAGCTGTGTGATACAATTTGCAATATGTTTACTCAGGATGAATGTCTTTGAAAGAGATGTCTTGGCAATCAAAAGTTTAATGTCAGGCACTTATGCTATTGAAAGAAAGACTGGGAGAATTCCAAGTTAAAAGAGATTAACGACATATAAGTAAAAGCATGTATGATTTTATATTGGATATCTGATCAGAAAAGGTATGCTATGAAGGACAACATTGAGAAAATAGGTGAAAAAGTTGTGTGTTAATGTTTAGTTTTCTGAACTTAATAGTTGTGCCATGTTTCATGTAAGAGAATGTCTTTTTTCTTAGGAACCGTGCACTTAATATTTGGAAGTGAAATGTCACGATGTGTGCCACATGAACTCTTGATGTCTCAAATGTTTCAGCTGATGATAATGTGTATATGTGTGTAGAGAAGGTGTGGCAAATAATAACAATGGTCACTCTAGGTGAGCATATATGTGAGTTCATTATACCATTCTTGCAATTTTCTTGCAGGTTTAAATATTTTAAAATAATTTTTTAAAAGAGCATGAGAAAACTCTGGCAAGATATAAGAACAGAAGCAAACCAGAAGTAGACCTAATCATGCCATTTAGGTGAGACTGTGCTCATTTTGGTAATGGTTAGATGTAGTAATCTTCTAATAGATATGCAATACAAGATATTTGAAAAGAAGATCTTCAGGCAGCAGGGCTATAATATTCAATAAAATGTAGATATACACAAAGAAATAAAGAATGCTAGAAATAAAATAAAGCAGGGTAAAAAATATTTTCTTACTTTTAATTTCTCTAAAGCTTAATTGATTCTCTAGGATAGGGTTTGGCAAACTTTTTCTATAAAGGATCAGATACTCTGTTTAGTGGACCAAATGGACTTTTTGTAATTCTCAACTCTGCCCTTGTAATGTTAAAGCAGCCACAGACAACACATAACAAATAGATATGGTTGTGTTCTAATAAAACTTCACCATTTTGTCAGTACAGTCTATATATTTGTCATATTTACCCCTTTGTGGTTTCCCAAAGGTGCCACACTGTGTCATTCTCCACGTGCTGGTCCTTTCCCTGGCACACATTACCCATCTACACTACTAAGCTTCCCAACCTTTATGTTCTTTAGGACTCAGTTTGGTTATGACTCTTTTAGGACCCTTTTCCAAAATCTTTCCTTCTAACAGGCAGAATAGCTTTTCCTGCCTGTGTGATTCCACAGGAACTTAGGCCTCCTGGCTTTACCTCTGGCTCACTTTTGACTTTTGGAAGGTATATAGTATCCTAAGTCTCAGTTTTCTTCTCTATAAGATAATAATAGTTACTACATTACAAGGCTGTTATGAGAAAGCTTATTTAGTCGACATAGAGATGAACCCATAGAAAGCATTTAAGCCATATAAAATGATATATAATAAAGTTGTGATGATGATTAATATTCCTCTGTAATACTACTTAATGATGGATAATATTGAACAAAAGTAAATTTTATTCTGTTTTGCAATATTTTTATAAAATATGCTTGGATAGAGATTGTGTAAAGTTATAATAATATGATTAAGTATATTTGGATTTTGGGGGTCATTTTAATAGCAATATAATGTACTAAGTCAGAAGAACATGTCTTAATCAGTAAGATATATGAAGATACAGGTAAGATAAGAAAGGACAAATGTAATGGCCCCTGTAATTTCTCAAGTACCAAAGTGAAGGAAGCCAAGAACATAGCTGGAAGAGGACCAAGTGGAGCAGGATCCAAATGAGGTCTTCGGCTCTAAGCCCTTATTAGACTGGACACAGAGCCCTGTTCACACTGAGGAGCACAACAACTAGTGACGGAACAGCATATGGCTTGATTAATACCACTTCAAGGAAGCAACCAGGTTAAAATTTGGAAGGAATATTGAGTACAGGTGAGAGTTGAGTGGTAAATAAAAGTGGACAACAAAATGCATGCTTAAGAATATCTTGGATGTTGTATATGTCTGTACATTTCACTGGTATTTTTAAGACCAGCATAAGTAAAATGAATGCAGAGATACATGTTGCCTGATCTTCTACTAACTTAAGAAAAAAATCTCTCAACTAAAGGATGGCAGACAGAGAAACTTACATGAGTTGACTTGGTTAAAACCAAAAGTGGCAGTCCTCTGGGCCTTTCTTTCTTCATTCCAAAGAGAATTAATCTTGTTCCAAGGACACAGAATACAAAATTAATATTTTTTATATTTTATTGAAATTATGTATGTATTAATTTTTAATCAAAATAACTTATGTATGTAAACTGGTACTGGAGGATTTTTTTGAAATCAGTGTTCTTTGCATTGTCCTTCCCAAGATGACTGTAAAGAGCAATCATTTTTTTAGTTATATATTCTGGTACTAGCCTTCATTGCCCCATTTTCCAAAACCTAAACAACATGATATATTTCTTTCTCTTGATTTAACAATTCTAACATCTCATTTATTAACAAAGGATATAAATCTCTTTCATGCCAACTCTCACCTCCCAATGTAGTATGTCATAATTATTAGTTAATAATGTAGTTTCATTGGTATGAATATGTAAGTATTATTTACTAAATAGGAAAGAAGTGTACCAGAAAATAAGTTTAGAAACTTATTTTTCCTAAAGTTAATAAAGATCACCCTTTTTTTCATTTATATAATTTTCTTTTGATAAATGTTTTCAAACATTTCCTTCAGATCCCACATTATCCTGTAGTACCAAATGATGCTATAAAAAATATTATTCTGGTATTTCCTTCATATAAACACATTTTTCTCACTAGAAATTATTAGATCTTCTATATTAATGTTGTGATGTTGGATAATAATATGCATTAGTGTATTACTCTTTTTGAATTTACTGAGCCAAGCCAATACAAACTGGATAATTCCTTTATATATAGTATTTTTTGAACTATGCATTTGATAATTTTTTCTTTCTAGAATACATACTAATCTGATGTTGGATCCTGGAATGATTTTTCTAAATACATTTATTATTTTAGACTATTTCATATCACTTTGTTATGTTTTCTGAAAGATCTACTTATTTTATTTTCAAACTGTTCTACTAAAATTTAAAAACATAATTGTTATCATATTGTAAATTTAATCATTGTTCCTTTTTCTTAGACATTTTATAGATGCGTTATAGTCTTTTATTATTTAAAGAATGTTGATTTATACTTTTTGTTTTGTTTTGTTTTGTTTTAAGTTTTTTTTCCCCCTTGCATTAATGCTGCTTACTCCTAGGTCTTTTCTTTTCTTTTCTTTTCTTTTTGTCTCTTTCATGTTGTAGGTTTTCCTTAGATGTCTGCTAATTCTTACTTTTCCACATATATTTCAGAATGATATACTTAAGAGACTTCTACTTCTGACAATAATGGAATTAACAGAGAATAGATTTACCCTCTCATCATAACAAGGAAAATATATAATACAATGCTTCTCAGATATTGGACAAGCAAAAAAGTGAGTCCTATGAATGTCTCAGTTCACTGTGTAGAGTATTTCCAGAGTGTTGTGCAGGGAGTGGGAACCCAAAGAGAGCCCAATAGTCTCAGTGAATTGAAGAGACAGAATTTGGAGAATGGTCAGAATAAGGTGGCTAGCAATTATAAAGCATCAGAGAAAAAGGAGCTACAGAGAGAGAAAAAGGGGGAGGAAAAAGAGAGGGAAGGGGCGCAGGGTGGGGAGAGAGAGAGAGAGAGCGAGAGAGAGAGAGAGAGAGAGAGAGAGAGAGAGAGAGAGAAAGAGATGGAATGCTCTAGAGAATTTCAGTGGGTTCTTCTTGAGTCTTTGGCTGAGTGCTATTTTGCTACAGTGAGAACATTATTCAGCTCACGCAAAGAAAGGCCAGAAAGAACCATCCTCAACCATGTATGGTCTAGGAATAGATTGTCTTCCCACCCATCAGAATAAAAAGACTTTTTGTTATACAAGATATTAGTTAAATCCTCAGAAGAGTTTACCTCTGAAGTGGGGTTAAAGTAGCTATAAATTAAAGCTGTCCTTTCCTGACCTACCAAAACTTAAAAGCAAATGTCAAAAGAAGCAATCTTATTTCAAATAACTTAACTGCATTCTAGAACAAAGCCTAATAAAAAATTGTAAGAAATACAAAGTTAAATGATGTTTCAATGCTCTGCTTTCATATTTTGTATAATTATAATGCCGAAGAAATTCAGGAAAAATATAGAAGATTTGAACAATGCTATCATCAATCAACTTGAGCTAACTAACGTAAGTAGAACATACTCCCAGCAAGAGCAAAATACACATTTTTTTCAAGTATGTATGTAATGCTGTTCAGGGCAGGTAATATGCTAAGCACTAAAAAACTTACATGGTACACAAAAAAGAAAATATAAATGGTTAATACATGTGTGAAAATGTGTTTGGCCTTACTAGAAATCAGACAAAATGAATATTAAAACCACAATAAATTATTAGTTCACATACATGAGAGTTGCAAGTCTGAAGGCACCAAGAGATGATTGAGAATGTGCTGAAATAAGAACTGATATCACTACTGATGGAAGGGCAAATTGATCCAAATATTTGGGGAAGCAATTGGTGATATTTGTATATATATTCTCTAAAACTGCAAAAATCTAATCTTAGTTATATGCCTTAGGAAACTTGCATAGATTGCAAGAAAATGTATTCAAGAATGTTAAATGCAGCATGGTTTGTAATAACACTGTTTTATAATGGAATACTATTAAACAGTGAGGGAAGAGATAATACTCCTTTAAAATTAATTAGTCACTAAACAAATAAACAAAGAACTAATATTAACAAGCAACAAGAGGATGTGGTGGTGGTATCCAGAGCTGCTACAATATATTATCTAAAATATCCAGTTTACAACAAAAAAACGAAAGATGCAAAAATAACAAATTTTTTTTTAAAAAAAGAATAAAGATATATAAACTGAGCTTCAGAGAAATGTGGTATACCACTAAGCACACCAACATATATATAAGAAGAGTACCAGAAGGCTAGGAAAGATAAAATAGAAGCAGAACAACTATTTAAAGAAATAATAGCTGAAATCTGCTAAAATTTAATGAAAAACACTAACCTACACATTCTGAAAGCTTGATAAACTCTAGATGGGATGAATCAAAGAGATGAACAAATAAACACATCATAATAAAAATGCTGAAAGTCAAAGGCAAAGAGAAAATTTTGAAAGCAGCAAGTGGAAAATAGCCCCCCACTTAAAAGGAAACCTTAATAATATTAACAGCTAACTTCTCATCAGAAACAACTGAAGGATACAAGGCTGTGGGATAATGTATTTAAAATGTTCAAAGACTATCAATCAAGAATTCTATCTCCAGCTAAGCTATCTTTTAAAAATGAAAGTTAAAGACATTCCCAGTGAAATAAAACTGAGAGAAATTGTTAGTAGACCTGCCTTACAAGAAATACTAAAGGAAGTTTTTCATGCTGAATGCTAGTGACCCTGATAGTAATTTCAATCGACACACAAAAACAGAAACAGAGATAACCAGGAAAGGTAATCATGTAACTATAAAAAACAGGGAAAAGGCATATTTTCTCCTTTCTTTTCTTAACTTATTTTTTAAAAAATGTATGAAATGTATGAAATAATATGTAAATAATGGCATTGTTGGGCCTATAACACAGAAACATAAAATGTTTACCAATAACACCACAAAAGAGGTAGATAGGAACAAAGTTTTATTGAACTTAACTATTCATTTTTGGGTTAGTAATATTGACTGATGTAATATGTAACATTAATTGAAATAACAATAATGACCACAAAAGGGGAAGAAAGAGAATAGAGTTATACCAGAGTTATATGTTCCTACATCTCGCTGGAATCAAACCAGTATAAAGCTAAAGTTGATGCTGTATGTTAGATATATATGGTAAGTTTTACAGCAACCACTAATGTATGTATCTATAGTGAAAAAATCATTAAATAAATGTAAATACTTCTTTAGAAATATTCATTGAATATAAGAAAGCAGTAAAGAAAATGTAAAAAAAGAAGACATGAGACACATAGAAAACCAAAACTAAAATGGCAGATGTAAATCCAACTATTTCCAATCAAAATGTAGAGATTGTTAGACTGGATTAAGAAAAATTCCAACTGTATACTGTCTATAGGAATCATACTTTAAACATGAATGTTTACAACAGCATTATTCATAATAGTCAAATGATAAAAACAACCTACATATTCATCAACTGACAAATGGATAAATAAAATGGCCTATGTTTATATAATGGAATATATTCAGCATAAAAAGGGATGAAGTACTGATTTGTGTTACAACGTGGATAAACTTAAAATCATTATGCTAAGTGAAAGAAACCAGTCATAAAAGACCACATATTATATAAGTTCATTTATATGAAATATCCAGAATAGGCAAATCTACAGACAGAAAGTAGATTAGTGGTTGCTTAGAAATAGAAGTGGGATGGAAAAGTATTTGTGACAGCTAAAAGGTACAGGGTTTCTTTTTGATATGATGAAAATGTTCTCAAGTTGCTTGTGGTATTAATTGCACTTACCTGTCAATACACTAAAAAAACATTAAACTGTACACTTTATGTGGGTGAACTATATGAAATGTGAATTATATCTTAACAAAGCTATTTTTTTTAAATAAAGGGAAATGAATGAGATAAATTGAGACATTCAAAAAGAGAACACTACAATTTAGAATATTATTTTGGCCAAAACTAAATGTTTCATAGTCCTTTGTGAGAAAGAACATGAACTTAGAATCAGAACCCCATTGTATAAAATATATAAACTGTTGTTTTGATCTAGGTTATTAAAGTTATAGAGTTTAAAAAATAAATACATTTAAAAGCACAGACAATACACAATATTTCTTAGGCATATTTATGCATGGAGTAAAAGTAGAAGAAAATTTGGGGACCATAGTATATGTTGAGGAAGAATTTTCTTTCCCAGCCTTTTCTTTTCCAGGCTTCGAGTTTAGGGACTCCAGCATAAAGAGTGCTGCTTTTCTCTATCTATTCAACTCATTTTTTTCCAAAGGGAACAGGAGTTAATTATCTGATTAATGATTTGAGAAGACAGTTATGCTTCCTTTGCTCAGCCTCTCCTTTCTCTTCTGTCTCAGAAAGAATAAGTTTGCTCTTCTTCACATATAAGCTGGGTGGAGCCAGGTTCTGTTTTTTCAGAAGTTTCAATAAAGAAAGAACTAGAAAGCCATGTGACCAGATCAAAATCTGGTGGCTTTTCATCTGCTTCTGTCTGACTTCTGTATTTGGTTCTGAACTTAGCTAGAGGAACAGCTGTTGCTTATTGGGCCACTTCAAAACCCAGCAATTAAAAAGAAAAAAAAGTTACCTGCTATTCAGTAGCATAAGCCTGCCAGTTTAGTATTTTCAGAGGGTCAAAGTTTTCTCCATATTTCGGTCATTAACACCAGAAGTATATAAGACTTACTCACCTATTAAAACTAACAAAGAAACAATCAAAACCATCATTTACCTCTGTGCAAAGGAAATTAGGAGAGATAACATGATCAGGCCTAGAGAATACCAGGGTCTTCAACTCTACTTGTGACAATTAATTCATTAAGTCCAGTATTGCATTTGTTGATACTTATTGTGCTATTCCTGATATGTTTTGCTTGTCTGAAATATGTTCTAATATTTTTTAAAAAGATAAAAATGTTGTAATTGGACTTAACAATACAGAGTACTGTTACAGACATGGAAAAGGACTTTAAAAAAAACTTCAAAGCTCTATTTCTGCTTGTAAATTTTACCAAAAGAAATATTTTATAAACCTACAGTATAGTAAGCTGTTTGCAAATGCTTGAAAAGTGGTATATTTCTATGTAAACATTTATAGAAACAATTGAGCAGAAAAGAGTTTCAAACCCATGTGGTGACAATGTCTTTACTTTGTGCATTGAAACTAAACCAAAAACCTCTGTATTTATTATACTGGAAATTTTATATATTGTCACACACAACAAATTAGAAAGCTCTTTAAAATAATTCCCAAAGAGTATGTCTAAGATTATTTTTTATTGTGAGAAAGCTTGCCTAGGACATTTGTGTATACTTGCTTTAAGAAAAATAGAATTATGCAACCACCAAGGAGATGGAAAAAAAAAGGGAAACTATGTACTACCATTGAACATTTAGTCTAAGCCAGTGCTTCTCAAGGCTGTCTTTGGTAAAGGACAGTTGCTACATTTTAAAAATTTAAAACTTTTTAATTTTTAAACTTTTTTTAATACTTTCAACTCATCACCTTTTAAAAATACTATTAAAATTGATTCTCCAAAAATTTCAATAGAAAATGTATGGGTACATGCCCAAATCTGTCTTCATTAGATTCATCAGGCACAGAATTATTTCATGAATTGTATAAACATTTCTAAATGCTTACTCTCACATTCTGTGTTTATCCCATGGACAGGTAAAAATGTGGATCAACACTGGACTATGGGCCACTCTGAGTACCACTGATCAAAATGACTCTTTTAATTTACTTCTTTCCTACATTCATCTTCACTTTGATGTTAATATGCAAATCTGCCTACTCTTGAGTCTAAACTGCTTTGACCTTCTTATTTTTTCCTTTAAAGTATTTCAGCCTTGTTTTCTTTTCCAAGTTTTAGATTACGCTCTGAGTATTTTTTCTCTCTCTTGTCTTAAGGCATTGCCTTCTATTTCAGATTTCAAGAGAAAATGGCTCCTCTTCCCTTTCCTTTTCTTGATGGATGACTGAGAATCCGTGAGATCAAACTGACCTAATGAGTAACATTCACAAGGTAGTCTGTTTCTCTGGACTTCTACCCTCCCCCCTCCTTCTCTCTTTTCCTTAACAAATAGAAGCTGAGTTTCTACTCTATACCAGGAACTATGAATCCATTGCTATGACACTTCAGGTCCCTGTCCTCGTGGTGCTCACTGTCTACTAGGAAAGCACTCACTGAGCAAATTATTAATTACTTTGAAAAGGGATAAATTCTACAAAGGAGATAGGGGTCACTTTGACAGGGTTAATATGCATGGTGAGACCTGCTAACCTACATAATTCTAGAGGACAAAGGTTACAATATATTTTTTAAATATATTTTATTTAAAATTTATTATATGTACCATCTTTAAAATGAAACTTTGTCTTTTTAAAGTGACACTTAATTTAAAAAGTTTGAAATGAATAATTCTTAAAACTATTTCTATTGGTTAGATTAGAGCTGAGAACAATAATCTATCAAAAAAATAAAGATTTCTCAGCCTAAAAAATTTTTTTAAGACAAATTATAAACTGAATTTATACTCATAAATATTAAGATTTTTTTTTAGAAATAAATAAATATCTGTAACTGTTTTGGTTTTAGTAACATGGCATTCCCCACTTAATCTATTACTGATAAATTAAAAATATTTTATCCTTGTTGATAAAGTCAATGATTAATATATTGTCAATATTTACTTTTTAAAAAATTTATGCTTCAATTTAATTTCTTGGTCTGAGGTTTTTGGTAATTCTGTTCTTTATAATCATTCTCTAATTGACAAAAATTGATGAGTCACCAATAAATAATAATGCAAATGGACAAATACTTTCTTTTGCTATTAAAAATGGCCATTCTGTAAAATGTAATAGTTTTTTTTGATTATGTAAACAAGGTAGTAAAACAGTAATAAACAGCATTGAAAGATAAAGGCAAGAATTCCAAGTACTTCACTATTTCCAGCTAGATTCAGTAATGATAAAACTATGCATCATTTTGAGGTATTATATCTGGTAAAATACAAATATATTCTTTCAAAACTAACAACTGTGTTTTATATGAGATTGCTATTATGCAACAAGAAGCAAAATGTTAGTTTCTATGACTGTGTATGTGTGTTTATATGTATATCTATATTTTTGTAAAAACATATAGATACATTTATAAGTCAAGCTTCTGAAGTATTTTAGAATTCTAAGATCAAATAAATGCTACTGAAGTTTTTAAAATTACTCATTAAACATTCAAACTTTCTGTTGATTCTTATGAATACAATGTTGGGTTGCTAGAACGTTATTGTTCGATGCTGGATTTGTTTAGAAGAATAAAGCTTACTTTTGTTGCAGAGCTCTAGAAAATAGACTATCAAAAACTGCCAACACAAGCTTACTTCTTCACTTCCTCCTGTGCCGACAAAAACCATTTAGTCCATCTCCCCATTAATTAATTTAATTTGCTCTACAATAAGTGTTCTGGAACTACAGTCCTGAGAACACGATTGATGACCTTATTGATATTTATGTCTGTGCTTTCTTTTAACAGATATATCTTATTCAGTGTCGCTACGTTTCTAGGAATGATTGCTTTTATTTATATACTGGCAGAGTTCAGAGCAATGTCAGGAAAACCTGAAAGACAGGAATGTTTCCACATTCCTGTGAGAAAGTGTACTTTCCATCATGAATTTGCTATAACATTGCTTATTACATAAGAAGAGTCCTCAAATAAACTAGTGAAAAGAGCTTATTTCTCCTAGATTACAAGGTCAGTGTGTATCTATTTTAAGCTATTACATCATTAGCTTTTATACAAATGAGATGTGTTAAGACAGTGAAGATATATTAAAACACTGATATTGGCAACAAGGAATTAAATTTTTAAGTTAAAATTTTTAAATAAATTTTTCCACTATAGTACAAACATGACATATTGTTTGCTATCTCTATTCTCATTGCATTCACTTTTCATACTCATGGAATTTAATGTTAATCTCTTTCTCAGGTGTCTTCTATGCTAACCTCCTTCGTTATTTCCATTCATCTCACTTGTCTCCTTTTTCCTCAATGATTTAACCTGTAACAAATACAGATATATATATATATATATATATATATATATATATATATATATATATATATATATTTTAATTTTTTAAACTATTCCACCCACCTACAGAACCAGTGAGATCCGTTTATTTACAGCTTTGCTGATGTAGTCATCTGGGTCTGCAAAACTGGGAAGGACCCCCCAGGCCTTACTTCACTGTGTCTCCAGCAGAGCACAAGGCAGCATGATGGTGTGATCCACAGGTGAGCAGCACTGGCTCTTCTAGGAATAGTACATCAGAGTCTACACAAACTCATAGCTTGAAAGAGAAACAAACATATGGACCCTGGAAAAGGTTGGGACCAGAGCCATCACAATGCCATGGTTAGCCAACTTCATAGGCACATCTGGTGAGCAATTGTAATCCATGAACCCTGTAAAATTGTAAACGTGGCCTGTTGAGCATAAGGGCCCTTTATATCTAACATTATACTGACTAGGCTCTTGCTATCCCCTCTAGAGAGGCCCTTCACCCTGCTCTGTAAACAGAGAAGGAAGTCAGAGGCCTGCTCTTGCATGCAGGCGGTCAGCAGCTCACCCTGAACTTGCTTTAGCCAGAGCACACCCAGGCGTCATGGTCAGTGGATATGTTGGAGCTTCAAAGGTGAGTCCACTGCTCAAAGGAAGACATTTCGATGACCCAGGATTCCTGGCAGATTTTATTTCAGTTGCTGGAAGGGTCTCAAAAAAGCTCAAAAGCCCTCCAGCTGCCTGGAGAGTCTATGAAATGCATGCAGTGGGGCTCCCAGACAAAGCTTTAGAAAGCTGCTAGTACCACAGATCCAACACAGCCTCTGCATCTTGATTTCACCAGAACAGATGTTATCTGCAAGCAATTAACATACTTGTCATCACCAGTGAAACAGATACAGAATTCTTTAGGGCTCTTTTTTTTTTTTTTTTTAAATGTACCATACAGAAAAGTATTTGTGCAAAAACAAAATGTTTACATTAGTATTAAAATAATATTCAGTGAAGAAAGTTTCATGTGTCAATTTTGCTGCAATAATTTTTAGAAAACTGTTAGGAAATAGATGTCACCAGCAATACAAATATTTGTGACTACTCTCTATTTAATTAAAAAATGTATCGATTATATTTTGATTATATTGTATCTTCACATACAATATGAATAGATTGATAGAATTGACACTTGACATTTTCTTAAATTTTTGAAATTACTTGATTTTGTTAGAAATAATGGGATTTAATTTATAATAATAATACAAAGTGAAATAGTGAAATATTAATCAAAATATGACACTTAGTACAATATTCATACAAGTGAAAAGTTAGGAAGATTCAATGTGTAAATACCCTAGGTTATAAAAACAAAACCAAAAATAAAACATGAGAAATATTAAACTGTTGAGTTATTCTAAAAAAAAAAGCCCAAATATCATCATAACTTTGTATTATGTAATTATACTTTACTATCAGATCAGTTTCTCATGGGCTAACCCTAGCATGATAATTCTGGATTATCTATTCATAGTTTTCAGTTAGAATTTATATCCTCACATTTTTTTTAATTAGTGAAAACTGAAATACCTGATTTCTAACATTTTGACCTATGATCATAAATATTTCTACAGAGGTTAATGTGTATTTTTTTCTTTATATCTCTTTTGAGTTAAGAAATTTTATAAAATTTGAGGGCAATGTTTCTGCTATAATGACAGCTTAACTGGTTTAATGATACAAACTTGTATTACAAAATCAAATACTATGACATATATTTATTCTGAATAGAGGTATTTGTAATAGTTGAAGTGAAGTAAATATTTACTGCAAGTAACTGGGAGGCTGATACGGGACACTGAACTAGCATCTGATATTCTAGGTCACTCTCAGAGATCTGCAACTAACTGGTTACCTTCAAAACTGACAACTTTTTTACCAAGAATATGATGATACTTCTTAACTTATTTTTGTAAATTAACATAATTTATATCAAAACACTTTACAAATTATGGCACATTACATGATAAAAATAGCATTTTAATCAATACCTGATGGAAAGTGTTATCAACTTTATTAGGTGATGCAAGCTAAAGTGCCATGTTGTTTTTTAGTATTCCCTCTAATAGGAAATGTTTAATTAGTGTAACTTTACTACTAGAGTAATTGTTAATTATGTACTTATAATCCCTCCTGAATTACAAATGTCCAGGTTACTCACACTCTTGTTCCAATCTCTTCTTATTCTTTTTTTTGTACAAGGCCTCACATTCTTCCAGGTCCAGTTTGAGTCTTGCATATACTCAGCACGTGATGTTTGTGCAAAAGTCAAATCTTATACTTTGTCATCTCTGCAGCTCTCATTAGGTACTTTACTGCTTAAGAGAAGACTACCTTTTATTTTAACATCTTTTACTTGTAATTACTTTGTAATAACTGTTTCTTCTTTTCGATTATATCAGAATTCCCTGTGGTTTTTTATTCTTTTCTATAGTCTCAGTACCTATTAAACTACCCAGTAAGATATAATTACTTAAATGTCTACTAATAGTGATTTTAAGCCTCCAAAATCAGAACCTAGATATTATGGGTGAGCTTTTGTCCAAGTGAAGACCTAATACTCTTGTGTGATCGACTTCTTGTTCAATTCTTTAGCAAGAAAGGCAAAACTTTGTGGTTGTTTCATTTGTTTATATATGTTTTTGGAACTCGACCCTTTAAAAAATATTTCCTGAATTTCATTCTAATTAGAACCTCCAATTTATTTAAAAATTTATTAATTCGTTCAGTAAATATTTACTAAAGAACTTCTATGTGCATGATATTGCTCTAAACATATTGGATACAACAATGAATAAGATACAGCAAATGTTCTCTGCCTCTTGGAGACTAATTCTACTGGGTAAAAAGTGGAGTAAATCTGGTAAACAGATAAATGAAATAATTTCAAATTCCCAATGAAATAAAGAAACAGAGTTTTATGATGGAGATGAGCTGTTGTGCAGGAGGACACTTTGGTGGAGTCTGAAAGTGACAATATAAG
The DNA here is from genome assembly GCA_004027375.1 of Macroglossus sobrinus. Lineage (NCBI taxonomy): Eukaryota > Metazoa > Chordata > Mammalia > Chiroptera > Pteropodidae > Macroglossus > Macroglossus sobrinus. The sequence goes on from PVKZ01000135.1 coordinate 733,384, forward strand.
TTGAAATGAAAGGATGAGAAGAAGCCTGTTGGACTAGAAGCCAGACTGAGAATAGAAAGTTCAAAGTCCACAGGCTGACAAAGACTAGATCTGTTCTAACAGTTTTCAGAGGCCAGTGTGAGTGAAGTACAGTGAGAAGAAAGGGAAAACCATGAGATAATGTGGGAGAGAGAATAATAATATCAGCATTATTGGCTAACATTTATTATGTGCTTTCTATTGCTAGATACAATGCACAGATGAATTTACTTGATTCTCACAAAAATTCTATGAGGTAAGTATTTTTATCAACTTTTTACAGGTGAAGAAACTAATGCTTAGAGAAGTTAAATAGGGACCCAATCACAAAATGAATTATAGGATGCGATAGATAACTAAACTTTTGATTCAGTACAACAAGAATCTATTGAAAGATTCTTGTTAACCCAGTGATATGATTCATTTCTATTAGTATAAAAATTTACCCTAAATGACAGGTGAATAGAGTAAACTTCCCACTCTTTTCTTCAGATCTGGTTTGCTTTGTGCCCATTAGATTCTGAGTTCCTCTGGGAGAGCAGAGATTGTCAGTCTTATTTATAACTTATATTTGGTTCATAACAATGGTGTTTGGTATAGCATATTGTGGATGCTCAATATTGAATGAATAGCTGTACTTGATAGTTGTGAATTGCTACTTATTTATACTCTGATTTGGGTTTAAGACATTAAAAGTTATATCGGCTCCTATTTTTTGAGTCTCATAACTATTCCAGGTTTCCTTTATCTTTACTAAGATTTTGATGAGTGGGCAATCACATATAGTTAACAGGTACATATTGTTCCTTTTTTGACTTTAGTTCTATGATTCTGCTAAATTCCACAGTGGCTGGGAAAGGGTGGACATGGGGGTTACAGCCAGAGGGGTCAGAGAAGAGGCTGCATATTAAGAGAGATTAGACCAACAAGTCAGTGTCTAGGGCAGCACAGAAAAATTGTCTCTCAGTCTCCTTGAATGCTGCCAAAGACCAAGGACTCCACTTCATATGGGGATGTGATGTACAGTGTAGGGTATATAGTCAATGATATTGTAATAACTACAAATAATGTGAGGTGGGTACTCGACTTTTTGGAGGGATCACTGTATAATTTATATAAATAGCTAACTACTATGCTGTATACCCAAAATTAATATAATATTGAACCTGAACTGTAGTTCAAAAAAATTATAAAATTTTAAAAATCCAAGAATAAGCAAAATTTTTGCTATTAGAACAAATTAATCCCAAATCTCAGCACTTTATTGTATATTTATTCACATAGGACAGACAGGACTGTGGTCTGCATAGTTTCACTTAGTATCTCAGGTTTGCAGAGGTTCTCCATTTTGTAGGAGCACCTTCTGAAACATGTAGCATCCTTGATTGTTGGGCAAGGTGAAGGGATATAAGAAATACTGTCACGTAGATGAAATTCAGTTGAGAATCAAATATTCTGCAATGCTTCTCAAGTGTACCACTTTCAGAAGTATAGTAAGCCTGAGATGTTGTAGTTGATTGTACTGGGATCATATTACTCCTTCAAGTCTGTACTTTCAGTTTCTTTTCTGCTTTTCTTTAGAGTCTGAGTACACTGATTATTACACTGTCACTGGAAGCACCAGATGTATTTCTGTAGTTCCCCTTCATGTAGAATATTAAATAAACAGATGCCATTTCCAATTAGGAACTTCCATTTCTTCCTACCTAATATAAAATGTATCAAACCATTTTTTTTTTCATGTTTATATTTCTTATGGTCTTATAGTAGAGTTGTCTAAGAGGGGTAGGCTTAGTTAGAGATATTGCTTGTCCCAAGTGTACTGTTCACATGTTGATTGATTTGAAACACAACTTTAAGAAATGTGAAAGCATCTTCCAATTTTTAAATAAGATACAGTTGTGCTCTGTTTCTTAAATGATATACTGTGTTGGCACAGTATCTATATGGTGTCATCATTATTGTAATATCTAAGGTTCAGGCAAATGTTCAATAGTGTTTTCACTTATTTTGGAAAATTGAATTACATCAATAAATTTACCAGGAAAAGGAGTATGGTTCAAATATTTTTAAAAATAACTTATAAATATGGTTCTAGAATTCAAATTGAACATCATAAAATGTTTTTGGAGATGTTGGAAAGCCATCTGTAGTATACTGTCAAAGGAATTACTGAATCAGTTGGGAGGTTAAACTGGGGGATTTCTGGGTTTTCTTAGAAGATTCCGTTCTTTGCAATAGTTCTTTTGTTTCAGGGTTTGATATGTTTACTAAGTTTTTTTTTTTTTTTCCTGACTCTATTAAGTCCTTAGGCCAGGCATGGAGCATTTTTTTCCTTGTTAAAAGAAAGATTTGCAAACACATGATTCCTATTTTTTTAGTTACTACGATAAATAAGAATTATACTCCAGTGATTTATAGACTAGATATTCTGAAGTTCTTTCTACTTAATCTATGACTAGAGACTACATTATTACAAACAAAATTTTTAATCATGAATTTTCTCACTAAAAAATGGAAATTATCATAGGTGAAAGGAAGTGAGAGCACTGGAAATCAAAATGTTAAAAAACCCTTAAATCAGTGGCTAATTATATCATGTTCATAGATAGGAAGATTCAATATCTTATAAACAATATCAGTTCTCCCTAAATTGATACACATGTTCAAGGCAATACACAAAATCTTTCCTGAATTTTTTAAAAAAGAATTTGACATACAGATTTTAAAACTTATGAAGTTCAAGGGCCCCAAAAAAGTCAAAATATATCTGAAAAAGAAGAATCATGTTGGGGGAATTGTCTAGACAGACATTAATACCCATTGTCATGAATTGAAATAAAATTTAAAAATGACTTCAAAAAAACAATATAAAGAGCCCAGAAACAGACACATTAATATATGGAAAAAGATATATGTCCGTATCAGCATTGCAAATAACAGGGGAAAAGAGAGACTAGAAGTGCCTATGCTGGACCAACTGATTACCAAAATGGGAAAAAAATTAAATTGGAACATTACCTTATCAATTTCTGATTAACTAAAAATATAATTTAAAAAAATTTTAAGGAAAATATGGGAAAGTATTCTTGTAACATCATGATAGAGTAGGATTCTCTAAGCAAAGTATAAAATGTACTAACTGTAACTTTGGTTTATGAACTTTGGTTTATAACCATTAAAAAAGTAAAAAGGAATGGTATGTAAAAAAAAATAGTTACAATACACATTGGCAGCAAAGGAGTATTATCTAAAATACATAAAATACCCTAAAATAATTTTTTGAAAAAATCTAATTTTTTTAATTGGCAAAAATACACAAAAAGAATTCCACAAAAGAGGCAACACTAATAGCCAATAAACATAGAAAAAATTCGTTGAACCTATTGATAATAATTAGTAATTAAGGGAATAAAAATTAAACCAAGCATTTTTTTTAGAGTGGCACAGGTAAGACTTTTTGTCAAAGTTTGTTTAAGGATAAGGAGCAATGGAAACTGTAATGTACTTCAAGAATAAAATTGATACAACCACTGTGGAAAATAGTTGGTCATTCTTAGTGAAGTTGAACCATGGTACACCCTACAGTCAAGGAATTCCACTTGTAAGTATTGTATCCATTAGAGTTCTACCAAAGAAACAGAACCTGTAGGAAAAACAGACACACCCATCTACTCCCCTCCCCTACCCACACACTTCTGTTTATGTATTGGATTATGGGGGCTGACTAGGTAATTCCAAAATCCATAGGGCAGACCACTGGGAAGAGTAAGCTGGAAATTCTTGGACTGGAGTTGAAGCTACAGTTCACAAGTTCTTCTGCATGAAGAAAACCTTAATTCTGCTCTTGAGTCATTTCAAATGATTGAATCTAGTCCACCTGGATTTTTGAGAATAATCTTTTTACTTAAAGTCAGCTGATTGCAGATGTTAATCACATCTACAAAATATCTTCACAACACCACCTAGGAATTACTGGGGACTTTATGCTAGCCAAGGTGACAAAAAAACTAATCATCACAGATATATAGCCTAGAGGAACTCTACACATGTTCCCTAAGAGATGTGTGTAAGAATGTTTATGGAAACATTATTTATAATATCAAAAACCTGAAATCAACCCAAATGTCCATCAAAAGAATAATGGAGAAATTAATCAGAAACTATTCACACAATGGAATATTATGCAATAGTAAAATGGACTACATATAATAACATGGATAAAGCTTAAAACATAATGTGAATAAAATTCAACTTTTGTAAGACTACATTTACTATATCATTTTTATAAAAGTCCAAAACAAGAGCTTTATTAATTTGTGCATGTGAGAAAACCACTAAATACAAAAAAATAGGTGAATAATAAATTTATAATCCTGGTTAATTATGTTGGTTTCAAGGAAAGTGAGTTTTTATAATAAAGGTATATATTGGTAAATTTAATGATATTGGAATTTTCTAGGTTTTATGTGGTGGTGCTTTTACAACTGCTTGCTTTATAAAATGCTTCATAAGTTATATACTTTACCTATATTCATCTGTATTAAATTTTACATGATAAAATATAAAATAAGGAACCAAAATTTTATGTCATTTATTTGTTGAATGGCATTATCATTTTTGGATGATAATTGTGTTCAAGTGCCAGAAATTGTGTTCAAGTCTGCCAGCAGAATTCATTGAATCATAGGTCTTCAATAGATATCCTGATATAAATGTAAATATGTTCATAACTCCTACATGCTTTTCCTAGTTCTCTTAGCTTCTCTCATCATCTCTTTCTGTTAGCTCCCTTCTCTAATTTGAACTAAACTCTGACTCCTGAGCTGGGTTTTATCTAGAATTAGTGTCAGAAATATCCTGGTTTTAGTACCCATATGACATCATACATAGTTATTAGAATATCATTTAAAATATTCCCTATGCCATACTAGACTTATCAAGTTGATCACTTTGTAAGTTACAGAAATGTCTAATCACTATGTTATACAACTGAAACTAATACAATATTGTATGCTAAGTGATATTGAAAAAAAATTAAATAATTAAAAAAATAAAGAAGAAATAGCCTGGTTCTAACAAAGTTAGGATCAAGCCTCAGAGTGTTTTGTTGGAAAGCCAATTAAAAACCAGATATTCACCTTTAACTATGATCTATGTGTTCCCTGGTTTGACCACTGATATTTTGATCAATTGAACGAATTAATCCTGCTCTTACACTACTTCTTTCAGTATCTTTAAAACTAATCTTAACAACCACTGTGTCAACAACAAATACTATAAAAATGCCACTTTGTAGATTGTCAAGGGGAAGTATTGCTCCTGTCCCTTGTTCCTTGATGAGTATTGTATTTTGGCCTATCTCTGACTCTATGCCCTTGTGCTAGGTGTTTATGCTGTCAGTGTTCTCTTTAATCGGCTTTATTTTTGCTCCTTTTACTTCCATTTTGATAATGAAAAAAAGGAACAAAACTTGTAATAGTTCTCAAGACAAAGAAACAATAAATATGCATAAAAAATTAGAAATTTGAAATATATTATAGTTTTTTTACTCTATTAGCCTTTTTGTTTCCTCATCCCTGTTAGTTTTCTATTCGATGTTTTCAGTAACAAAAAATGCCCATTTTCTTTAATATACACCTCTTGATTGTTGTCTTTACTTACACTGCTATTTATATATGCTAAAAAATAAATACTATATGAAACAAAAGCATCAAAGACTTCTTTTTCATTGTTTTTTTTTTTTTAATTGGTCTGTTGCTCACAGGGTTCTCACAGGGCATTGCACACTGGTGGTGTCCCTGAACAGCTTATCTAAAAGGAGCATAAGATTTCTTCCTGCTCAAGTCTTCTGTAGTTAATACATGCAATCTCCTAACTCCAGCAGTTCCCAGTTATGGAGCTGCACAAACTTTGTCTGGTCAACTCTACAACTGTCCTTCATGTGGAATGGAGTGTCTAAGTCAGGAAGAAAAGAATATAAAGAATTACATTTAATATTCTGAATTAAGCCAAAATATAAGTCACCAGTGACAGATAAGAGAAGCACGGATTTTCTAAATTTAGTTATATGAGTCTGTCTTTTAGTTATTTCTCTTTTCTAATTGTGTTGGGTACAACAATATTAATTGGTGTTTATAATAACAGATGATTTATACTATGTTTCAGCATTAAGCGTGATGATATTATATTTGGATAAGGGACCATGAAATTCGGGGCAAATCCCCAAGAAAGTGGAGAAAAAGGCAGAAAAAAAGCTGAAGCCATATGAATGCAAATTTTTACTTTGTTGCAGTTTTTTAAAAGACTGACACTGCTTCTTACGTTTAGGAGGAAATATGTTACTAGTTCAAAATGAAAAACTGAACCGTTCCTTTCAACAGTCTCAATAAAATTTCAGGACAGAATATAATTAAGTTGCTTTATCTATTTGCTTTTGACTAGGTAACACATAAATTAAATTTTAAAAAATTCAAATAGTACATAGGGGATTACAGTGAAAAGTCAGTTTTGTTTTTACCTTATGCCTCATTTTGTCCCAAAGACAATCACTCTTAACAGAGTCATGTGAGTATATACAGAATATTCTGTTTATACAAACTATTTTCACACAAATTATAACTTTCTTATAGGTGACTCTGCACCTTGATGTTTTTTTGCTTGATAATATTTTTTAGAAATTATTTTCTATTGATATATAGTTCTGCCTCATTTTTTTAATGGCTACTCAATTTTAAGGATGAGCCATAATTTATTTGACTGATTCTTATTGTTGGGTATTTATTTCTATTCTTTATTTATCACAACCAATGCTATAAGAAATTGACAGAATTCCAAAGGTGGGTGGAAGGATATATGCATTTTAATATTTTGACAGTATAAAAATGCTTACTAAAGAGGTTGCTTATTTTACAATAATACTTAAAATAGTCAAGTGCCAGTACCCCTATACCTAAACCTACAGGATTTATAATCAATCTGTGTTCTCTTTATCAATATGATAGGTGTAAAATGGTATGATATTATATGCATAATTTGCATTTCCTATTTTTGGGAAGATTTTGAACAGCATTCATATATCCAAAGTTGCTGAATGTTTCTTTTTCTGTGAATTCACATTCATGTTCTTTGCCTAATTTTTCATTGGATTGTTGGTTCTTTTATTGATGGTAGAATATATTTATATATTAAGTAAATTGCCCTCTATCTGCTATGTGTATTATACATATTTCATAGGTCATCATTTGTCTTTTGCTTTTAAATATCACATTTTTTTCATGAAGTATTTAAAAAATATATGTGGACAATTATCAATATTTTTATCTATGGCTTCTGTGTATTAAATATCGACCTAGTAATTTTTAGTTTCAAATTTCATGTTTAATTCCTGGCTTCATCTGAAATGTATTTGATACAGTGTTGGAGGTAGTAAATAATTGTATTTTAAAACAGATTTCATTTTCTCCAGCTAATTGATTCAATGATTCATTTTTGACCATGGATTGTGAATGTCATCTATATCATTTTATAAATCCTAGTACAAATTTGATCTGTATTGAGATACTCTATTCTATTACATTGATATGTTTGTATATTGGTATTCTGGTATGTATCGTAGTTTAATTAGTAAAGTTTTATATTATAATTTGCTATCTGATAAAGCTACTGTGTCTTTATTTCTCTTTTAGACATTTCCTGCCTACTCTTGCACATTTATTTTGCCATAAAAAAAACTATAGAATCACCTAGTCTAATTTTTAAGAAATATATGTAAAATTTTATTTAAAATAATTTATTTGGTACTTTTATTGGGATGTGTAAAAATTGTATATGAACTCAACCAAATTCCTGACTTCTGTTATCATTGCTTATAGTTTCCTGAATGAATGTCTTGGAAATTTCAGTTATTACATTATATCTCAATATAATATAATTTCACTTTTTCTTATAAAGTTGTATATTTTTAATTTTTCTTTTCTGGTTGCTTGTGTTAGTGAAAACTTTTGTACTGTTTCTAATTTTAGAGCCACACTGTCATAAAACTTCCTGCAAAGATGGAAATATTCTATACCTGTGCTGCAAAATATGGCAGCTACTAGCTACATGTGGCTATTGAGCACCTGAAATGTGGGTAGTGAGAATGAGGAACTAAATATCTAATTTTATTCAATTTTAACTAAACACAAATTTAAATGATCACATGTGGCTAGTGTACTATATTGGACAGTGTTGTTCTAGAGTTTTAACATTAGGCATGGTGATATATTCTTTATGCTAACTCATTAATTGATATTTTTCAACCTATCCCATGTTTTTCCTCTAAATTTTCTTGGTTAATCATTTTACTTTTTTTATTTTATTTAACTGAATACTTGATTTATTTATTTTCATTTCTTTTTATTATTGTAAAAATTACTTTACTACTTTTTCTACTATATCTCATATATTCTAAAATGTCATATTTCTTTAAGTGTAGATTTTATGTAACTCAGCTTTGATATCATCTTTGAGAAAAAGTGATAAGTATTTTTATTTCGCCAGTTGTTAACTCAGTGAAATTTGCCGTGGAGAGAGATACGAAATTATGAATACCACAACCTTTTGACTATGACTTATTTTATTTGTGTAATTGCTTTTGCATTATTTAGTGAATTAACTTGGCTGGCAGATGACTGAGCCATAGTAGACAATTTGTATATATTTGTTGAATTAACATTTGTTAAAATAAGTGCTTCACTTATAACAAGAGATGAATAAATATTTGATGAGTAACATATGTTGTGATCAAAGATTTTGAAGGTATGCTTATAAGAAGATATATTAGAAAATACAAAAGAATATCAGCTCAGAATAGAAATTGCATATCTCAATTACCTGGAAGTGAAGAGGAAGAAAGAAATTTCTTAACAAGAAAAGATGAGAGACATTGCCTCCTGTATCAGTGGTTACATGAAAAATGCTGTTTAATTGAAATATTTTAGACAAGTTCATTTAAGTCTACTTTTTAAAAAGTTTTTGGCTGAAGTCAATTAAAAAATACAAGAGAACTAGGTTAAACTTGTGGTTAATGTGGTTGCACCATTCAATGACATGTGGGACACATTCTTGGATGGAAGAAACCATCATCCAAGTTTAGAATTATTTGGAACCTGTGGCTTTTGAGATCTAACCTAACCTGAACTTTTGAGTGCTGTGTGTTTTCTTTTTATTTTATTTCCTGGCAAGAGATCATGTCGTGTGTGTGTGTGTGTGTGTGTGTGTGTGTGTGTGTTCATTCTAAGATTTATAAAAATTATCGTAAAACCAATTGGAAAATATGTTGTTAAATACACTTTGATGAGTTAACTGTACATAAATTAATATTAATAAAATTAACAAGATTAAATTTCCATTAAAATATATAAAGATTTAAAAATTGAAGAAAAAATACTTAGAAAAACATAGCCTAGGTTTTATTCAAACCAGAATATTTATAAAAATAGTTAAAACATATTAGATGATATTCAATTGTGGTCCAACTCAAAACCTTAAGTTACATTGTTTCTTAATATTCAGATTCCCTAAGATCTCTAAGCAATAGATGGTAAAACTATTACTCCTTGAGGAGGAGAATTTCAGATCTCTGATTTTGGTTGCCTGTTCATTCATTAAACCACACTGGAACCTGTCCTTGGTTGGGTAATATGTAGGGCCACCATGCAAGTTCTAAGAGCCACCTAGGAGAAATGATTAAAATCATGTTGCTAAGCTCTTTAAAATGTATAGAAAAATTGATATGCCTGTCCCTGTGGGAGAAAAAGAAATCCATAAGAATAATGACCTTAATTAAGCCTTGGGTGTTACTCAACTGTAGTGTGTATTCTGTAGTGAAGCCAAACCTTCTAAACCAAAGGATTGTGGTATTGGCCAGTAGAAGAGTAAAATAAATGTATAGGATATGTGACATGGTTTGAATGTGGTGTTATAAGAATATCATTCTTTTAAATAGAAAGTCTTTTACTATTTGACTTAGTCTAATGTGCTACTTTAGTTTTTTAAAAGATACAATTTTAATTTAATATAGTGAGTGGAAAGAGCACTGACTCAGGCATTCCCTAGCTGAGTGAACTGGGCAAGAACTGTACCTGGCATATGATATAAATAAATACTTGTTGAAGAAGGAAATGGATGGATAGAAACAATTAACTACTCTTAGCCTTAATAAAATTTACCCATGACTGTCAGCTTTGGTCTAATTATTATGTAATGTGATCAGATCACTAGGTATTTAGTACAAAAGACATGAGAATAGAACTTCTTCTCCCTACTAAAGAATCTTGACAAGACTGACAAGTTTGAGAACAAATTTGGCTTTATCATAAAAGAAAGAGAAATTAAGAGATCACATTTAGAATGATTCCTTGCCAGTGATTGGATTGTGCAAGTATTCAACATTTCTGTCGAAATACTGTTGTAACATAGGCTACTATGATCCTCTAAAATAAGCAGTAAATGCTAGTTTTTGTAGTCAGCTTTTGAACATCTATTGCTATTCAATGAGAACAAATGTTCTTGGAATCTAGAGTTAAGCTTAACAAAGAAAACAATGTTTTCTGTTCTCTGCAGGTTTCAGACCAGTTTCTAGATACTGCTGTTTGCCCTGGACTATATAATATAGAGAGAGAGATAGAAAAAGAAGATCATGTTGACATTAAACATTTTTTGTCCCAGTAGCAAAGTTTACTCCTGAGAAGTCAATAAAATGATATCTGATTACTATTTAGCTTTCTATTTTGGTCACTCTTGCTTGACTGCCTTCCTAATAGTACTCCACATTTATTTAGGCATCCATCCTCTTGCTTGTGGTCACAGGCTTCTTTAGAGGTTGGAAACAGCCTTCAAATAGTGATGAAACCTAATTTGTTGACATTCATCACTTATCCCCCATTCCCCTTGGCAATGACTTATTTAGACCAGAAGCAACTCTGGTCTGTGAGATATAAAGGCAGTTTGCTGGTGGGCTTCAGAAAAGGCTCCTCATCCTTGCATTTGGTACAAAAGGAAGCATTTTTTCCCCCTCTAAAGGATTTCATCTTCTGCATAATACTTTAGAGTGTTACAATGATCCTATGAGGGAGTAATTAACTGAGAATAAGGCAGAGAGGAAGAGAGATGGAGAAGGAGAGAAAGAGGGAGAGGGAGAGGTAAAATGAAGAAGGAGTCTGCAACCTTGATGACACTAGTGATCCCCAGAATTAAATAGTCCTAGACCTCTTCTATCTCTGCACTTAAACATATACCATAAATTTGAGACTTAGGTTTTCTATTTCTTGAACTATCTTATAGTTTAAGAAAGTATAGTATTGAGAATGAAAACACAGGCTCTGGTGCCAACTGCTTGATTATGAATCCCAGCTTCGCCAATTCATCGATGCGTGAATGTGAGGTATTCACTTTAATATTGTTGTGCCTTAGTTTCTTGATTTCTTTGTTATGTAGACTAAAAGAGTAAAGACAAAGTAAAGAACTAAGAATTTTGGCAAATCATAAGTGTTCAATAAATTTTAGAAGGAAAAAATCTTGCAGCAGAAAGCAATGAGATTAATACACTTCCAGGTACTTGGGCTAAAGAGAGAAAATACAACACATGTGCCAACGCGTATATTTCAATGCTTGTATGTATTTTTCATTTGAAAGGAATAAATTAACATTTTGATGTCTACCCCAGTACTATGTGTATTAAAGTTAACATGATATTCTCTGAAAATTTGATAATTCCTTGGCACTGGCAATAATGAGTTTTTGAACCTTCAAAATGTCGGGCCAGATGATCCAGCAGAGCTGCTATCACATTAGCTCTTCCTAAACACTTCTCAGTGGATCTATAAAAGCCTGTGATGAAGTGTTCATCAGTCTACAGTAAAATAAGAACATAAGGAATATGTTTTTCGCAAACCATTTTTAATCTAAAGGAATAGCCTTTATTTTGAGGCTATGTATGTACTACAGTTTTGTTTCCAGATTCATTTTATTAAATTTGTTTTATTTTATTAAAATGTAAAATTCCAAATTCTTTGCATGGCCCTTTCTAGCTAATTACGGCACAGTGTGTTTCCTGACTCCATTTAGGCAGGATTTTTCACTTTTCCCTGACCTGCATGAGCAGAATCTTCACACCATATCAGTCTCACCTACCAAATATTTCTTGGCAGCTCCAGTGTGTATCCAACAATGCCATCCCCATTAAGTATTAAAAAATGCTATTCAAGCTCAACAACACTATGTTGCATGGGCTATTTCTACTTGCCTTTGCAGATGCCATAGTTTTTCGGCTGACCCCTGTTCAGAGCTCACCGGGCAGTGGGTGCCAAATTGAGAAAACTGTTCTTTCTCCTTTGTGCTTCTCTCTGATGTGTCTCAAAACAGCATTGATTTGGGCCCTGATGTCTTTTTTAGGGGGTTCAAATATTAGCCCCAATGATAGATGTACATGTGTACTCTCCTGTGACTAAAATGTGTCACTGGGTCAAGTTCATCATTCCTGGCTTACTTTAGGACCTTGTGTTAAACACTTGAGAACTTCGCCAGTGCTATCCACCAGTTTGTCTGAACTACAGCATTAGATGAAGTGTGAATTTTTTCCCAGAGGGTACAAATATGTTTTCATCGGGTCTGTTTTATCAGGTTGGCAAATATATCTGAAGCTCAGCAGTTGGTAGTAGAAGCCCCTGTGTAACTAATTGAGTCATTTACTGAGTCATTACTATCATCATTTAGGAAGTTTTGAATATGAAAATAGTACCTAAACATCTAACGTCCAGTCTATTTCAATTATCTTTGGGCAAATTACTTTACATCTCTCTTTTCTTTATATATAAAATGGATATAAAAATAATAGTATTTGCTGCATATGTATATTAAATGAGTTAATATGTTATGAGAATATATAATAGTGCTATATACAGAAAATATTATATACATGTCAGATATTATTATTATTATTATTAAGTTATTAATTGTTAACTCTGTTACACTGTCTCCTAAGAGAACCATGTAGAAATGTTTGAGTCTTAATATTATCTTGAGCTAGTGTATTCTGTTACTATTTCTTTTAAAACACATTGTTTTAGAAGAAAAACTGCTATAGTTATATTGTATTACTAATTTCCTTTGATCTTTACTCCAAGGATTTTCTAGACTATAACAAACAGAAGAAATCTTGGAATACAAAACATACATGACTCAATTAATTATACTAATGTCCTACCTTATCAAATGCATAAAATTGGTAAAAGCATTACATCAAATGATGGACTATGCAAGCTAACAGAATGGAAAATTTTCTTCATACTACAGATTCTCCTTTTTCTTCGTGCCTCTTTGCCCAGCAAGTGGCAGGGAAGTTCAAATGACTGCTCACATTGTAGCTTTCGTTCAAGTCACGGCTCAACCTTACAAAGGCACAACTGACAATTCCAGATGTCCATTAGTCACGGCACCATGGAGACAGACCCCACTGATCAGTTTGTAAGCTGTGGGCAGATCATAAAATTGTCTTGCCACCATACAGATAAACAAAGCATATGTACTATTAGTTCAGAGCTGAAGATAAAATAAGAATATTAATTTCAAGATCAAACAAACAACAGGAAAGGAAAAATAAAAATGTTTTTAAACAGAAAATACAAACTTTGTGGACATAAACAAAGGTAGGTGGTAACGTAGAAGAGAGCCTAATTGTTGTGGTAGTATTGCCGTCTTTGATTATTGCATGAGGCAGACCCATGCTGGCCGAAATTATGTCTAGTATTTTACAGCAGCGGATTGGACTAGCCAGAGGCTTGGAACCTTGTGGATTTGTGGCTCTTCAGAAGTGCTTCTGTATTGGAATGTGTTTGTGTTTGCCTTTATTTGTTTTTAATAAAAAAAAACTTGAAGAAAAAGTTTCTGCCTTGGTAGATTTTCTTTGGAATCCCAGAAAGGGCTCTTGAGGGCTCTGTGGCTCTTTTGTGATGATAAACCAAAGCTTTGAGCTTGTCCCAATTGGAATTCCAGACACTAAAGAAGCCAACTTTAATTATTATTATTGTTGTCTACAGAACTGAGCCTCTTTCAGATTATTCAGGTTTATACTAATAGTCTTCTAAACATATTAGTTTTTGGTGGACTTGTTTTTTTTTTCTCCCCCAGCCAAGCCAAGACTACAAAGCAACGCAGGGAAACTTCACAATAGAGTTTCAGAGGTGCCAAATTTCTGAATCTTCATGGCAGGTACCTGTGGTGTGGTGGGTTTTATTGAGAAGGAAACATTAATAAAAATAGGGCCTGCAACGAAGAATAAATTTCACAAACTTGTGGAAGAAATTATTACCTGAGAGAAGATAGCAGCTGAGAAAAGGATAATCTCTGTGAAAGAAGAAATTTATTACAACATCTGATTTTCCAAACTGAGACCTTATTAGATAGGAAGTTAATCATAGAATCTTAGAATTATATAAGATTTTTAAATCCAAATGAAAGATTTTCAAATCCAATTCTAATCTCCTACAAGAATTACCTGTACTATGTCCCAAATAGCTCACTCAGTTTCTACTTAACTATGTATGCTAGCAGAGAATTCACTACCATATAAAATAAACTTTTCCAATTGAGAACAACTCTGAAAGTAAGTTCAGCCTCATACTCTCATATTCTTACAAAAGTTAAACATAAATGTACCTAGAATGGATAGTAGCCAGGGCATGATTAGATCTGCTAAGGGAACCTGGGAATTTTTGTCTAAACAATAGCATTTTCCAACTGAAAAATTAAGGAAAAGACATCCCAGGTGAACCAAAATACTATGTAAGGCATAGCTGTGTAAAAAAGCAAATGGTGTCAGAAGAAATGGTCACATGTATTATGAAATATGCTTATATAAAGCTTGAACAAACCCAGAAATTTTCTTAACATAAAATAGGCTAGGGGCTTTTTTCCAATCTTCTAACCTATCTTGAGTTTCCACCTCCTGTTAAAAATGTTTATTCTGCCTTTTCTAGTTTAAGAATAATTCTACTGCATAGCAATGGCAGAGTAAAATAAAAATTGAGAATTTTAATTTTCTCACAATATTCTTAAACATTACAGTCTCCTATACTAGTCAATTGGTCAATTTCTTTTCCTAATTCTTGCAGTCCGGTAGTTTTAAAGTGCTTTCATTTTTCTGATTCGTAGCTCATCACAGGCTTTATTTTATAAATACTGTTACTTATTTGTAATTTTTTTTTTGCTTTCTGTGTTTCTTATGTTTATTCATGTAAAAATTTCCTTGATCAGTATTATTAAATTATAATAGTTAATTTATTATTAATCATTGTTCCAAGAGCTTGAGCTACAATATGTTATTCAATCTTTACAATAGCCCTATAAAATTATTATTTCTATTATTCACAAGTTAACAGATGAAAAAATCCAAGAGGATTGGTAACTTACCCACAAAATTTGATTTCAGTGCTAGCTTTCGTATCCAATAAATTGTACTGATAATTCAGTAACTTTTAAATTATTTTCATTTTTACCACCGTGGCCCCATTGGTAATGGTAAGTGAGAAAACTCCACTTTTATTGTACTTTGTTTTTTTTTTTTTTTTCCTAATCTGGGCTCTATAACCATGTAAACAAACCCCATTTGTGGTTTTGGCCAAGCGCTCATTAAAGGCCTCCTGAATGACCCCATCTGCAGATGCTCTACTGAGGTTCATAGATGTGCCCAATAAATAATAAGTTGTCTTAGAAACTGGAATTTGTTTTGCATAATTACTGCAATTAAATCACTTATTTCTTGGAATTCCTGGTTCTTATTTATAAACAATTGCTTATATTAAAAAGTTTTATAGTCAAATCAAGAATGATAAAGTTAGTAGCAAAATTTAAACTTAAAATCATAAAATTAGAAGATTATAAAAATATACATAAAACATTCTCAGTGACTGTAGAAATTTAGTATTTTATGTGCCTTTTGCTGGTCTCCCAACTGTCCAGACTCCCAGGAATGCCCATTGGATAGCCACAGATCCTACCATCTCTTTAGCCTTTAATATCATGGGCATTACTTTGGACCTAAAAATAACTAGTGCTTGGGATCATCGTAAAAACTTGTTGGCAGATACTAAAAACACAAGTAGGAAATTTTGTTGCATTAACTTTTATAAGATGTGAGAAATGTGTTTTATCAAAGTAAAGGATACACTTAGGATACTTTTGTGGATAACAAGGATGGCAACTTATTGGAAAGCATCAGGGGAAATTGAGCTGGAAGAAGAACAAACAGAAGCAAAGTTGGAGGCTTTCTTTGTTAAAAGAAAGTACACTTGTTATTAGTCTGCATGACATAAATCTTTCTGAAAGGAAGAAAGCTCACAAAGCAGGAGAGTGTCTGTCTCTTGTGCCTGGGAACATGAGAAATAAAACTGGAACATAAACATTTTATTGAATGCCCAGTTCATGAAGCAAGTTATATCCCCCTGAAAGACAAAAGGGGCACCAAAGAGGTGGTGAAAATTCTGAAGAAAACTGCAGGATGTATTAGAACAGAAAAAGAATTTTAAAATGTACTTCTATATAACTGTTTTCCTTATATAAAAAACACAACTTAGACATGATTATGATTCTGCTCATAATTCAATGATTTCTTTTAATGTGAAAATGCCTACCAGGCATTTTGTGTAGGAACTGAAATAATGTCCTTGCCAATCTCAGAAGAGGAGAAAGAAATAACTCCCATGGAGAAAGAAGGAGGGGGAGAAAAGGTGTGAAGAGTGCTGAAGTAAAGGAATGCTGTTTTGGCATCTAATCCATGTCAGTGACAGCAGGTGCCACAGAGGAAAAGACAACCAAATAAAGGGCTAGGAAACCAGGAGAGCAGACACAAAGAGGGAAACAAATCCATCTGCCCTGTGCCTCATTAATCTTGTCACAAATACTTGCTGCTGAGAAATGCTAATCTTCTCACTACCCAAAGTAGCCTCCCTCACAAGAATGTTTTCAAAGTCTGGAATATCTAATGACTGAACCATTTAATAAATTACTTACTTGCGTTACTATAAAAGCCAGTTCAGCAGCTGTAACCTACATGTAAAGCACTAAATCCTTATACCTGACTTTCTAAAGGTTCCTCTAAATCATATTTAGTGACAGGGTGAGGTACACAAGAACCAGGATTTAGTGGCAGGGCATGCTTCATGCTGTTTCGGGTAGGTCAGGAGGTCCGACTTGGATTTCTTCCCAGTAACCTGATCTAGGTGAATCAGCAGGTTATAAATGAAAGTCAGTTTCTAAGACCTTCTGATTATCTTTAACTATCAGAAACTTTATAGAAACATAGTGAGAAACAGAAAAAGACCAAGAGATAATAAATACTATCGACAGATATTATGATATTGCAATTTTTCCTTCCTCAGACAAAGTGAAACAAGGTGCCATTTTGTATAAGCGAAATATTTGAATAGTTTCTTGAGTCCTTTTATTTCTATTGTTAGCAAGAAAAATTACCCAAATGACTTAAAATTGTTTAAATGTTTACATTGTTTTTTTTTTCGGGTCACAAATATAACATTAGATGGTGAGTTTAAGGGCAGGTTCTAAGATTTTTATATATTTTTATCACTCATAGTATGAAAATACCTCCCCAACATGTTAAATCATAAGAAAGGGAAAGAAGGGAAGACAAAGAAAACAAAATGTATTAAACTTGTCTATTCAAAGCACTGACATTCATTGCTTCGTTTGTCCTCACAACTCTTGGATGAATTTAAAAACCTCAGCTCAAGGTCACAGTAACTATGATAAAATTAGTGTTTGATTCTAGCTTTGCCCGATTTGAAAGCTTGTACTATTTGCTTTGGAAGGAAGATGTTTGAGTGTAAGCAAACCTCCCAGTGCCCCTCAAACCATGCCTCAGTGATGACTGTCTTTTTGTCCTACATATAGCATGGCTTTGTACTGATTTATGAAGTATTTCTAAAAGATACTTGCTCCTTCTCTATTATTTTCAAAAAAAGATTTCTGAATTGGTATAACATGGTAAATCTAAAATCTTAACATGTACAAAATCACAGAGAAGCCTAAGGGCCTCACCAGCATTACTAGTAACATGTTCCCTTCATTGTAAAAGTTACTATATAGCACTTGCTGTTATTGAATTCCATAAACACATTGGGAATATTCAGCCACTTTGTGG
Source organism: Macroglossus sobrinus (assembly GCA_004027375.1). Classification (NCBI taxonomy): domain Eukaryota; kingdom Metazoa; phylum Chordata; class Mammalia; order Chiroptera; family Pteropodidae; genus Macroglossus; species Macroglossus sobrinus. Next base: position 751,598 of record PVKZ01000135.1, read on the forward strand.
GCAAGTGTGAAAAAATTATATGAAATTTGAACAAACTGTCTCAATTTTCTCATCATGTAAATATGGAAGTAATAATAATAATGACTCATGGGTATGTAATAAGATTGACAATCTACTCTAGGTAAAGAATACAAAGCAGCTCACAGCACAGAATACATGTTAAATTAAAGTTAGCTTTTATTAATGCTGTTTCCATAATTATGATTTAGGTTGTTGAATTTCTTTTCTTTGACATGATAGTTCACTAGCTCCAGAACACTAAAGCAAAACACTTTCTTCTCTTTGCTTTCCTTTCAATGGCAATTTCACTGCTTCTATCTTGTATTCCAGGAGAGTGACTGACTGGGCCATTAATAAAGGAAATGAACTATAGATGATAAGAAACTGCTTATGCTTGCAAATTTATTTCTCAATGACATATATTTATAAATGACTTAAGATTTCTGCCCCCCATATGTACCAAAAGAATAACTGAATTTCAGTTTGTACACACTCACTTCTCAATGCTCTATCACCCCTCCAAAAAACTGAACATGGGAAACCGAAACTATAGCTAAATAATAAAGTTCTGCTTTTATTGCTTATCTTTTTCCCAAGATCTTAATGCACTCCAGAAATACCTACCCTTGATCGTGCTTATTCATTACTCTGAAATGTCTGATTTTATTTTTATATTTGTTGTGTACTGGGGTGAGGGCAGGTAGGTAAGGGTAAGGTTGTGTGGTATCCACGGACTGGAAATTGAAACCCCCTGTTTCTCACAGCCCAGGTGTGGTGCAGACAGCATTGGCCTCCACATTTCCTCACTATGTCCTAAAAATGACCTTAACCCTGACTTAGAAAGAGAAGCAACATAGTTAAGGCTGTTGTTGGCTGGCTATGCGAGACAGAGCAGATTTCTAAGCACTGGGCATACATCGCATTGCTCTCCCCTATGTAGTAACACTTCTAGTCTCTCCAAGTTGACCTAGACTTTGAAACTATAAGACATTAAAGGTAATCCTCAGTGCCTATCAAACTTATTTTATAATTTTACCCCATAAGGCAGTGGGAAAATGATTCAAATCAATTTTCTCCCTTCTCTACCTTAAAATCTATTGGAAGGAACTGTTTCATTCTAAGATATTTCATCCAGATACATTCTGCCTTTTCTATCTTTTGCTTTAAACTCATAAATAAATAATTAAATACATATGTAAATATATATATATATATATATATATATATATATATGTAGCGCAATATTCTATTATCCCAAAAAACTGAATTTTCCTTGCATTGCTTAATCATTTTTCATATTTCCATATCTTTACCAATTATAAATCTGAAAATAATGACAAAAAATTTTTTTTGGCTTTTTTACAGAGTACATGTTCTTATTTTTTTCTCTAAGACAGATGTTCATGCTTATATGATATTTAGGTTTTATAAGGTCCAGGTAAAAGAATGCTTTTGTTTTTCCTTCTGTATTTCTTAGGATAGAATGATAGAAAATGATCAAACCAGGGAATGGAAAAGTTTAAGCAAATGGAATTTTCTTTACCAAAATTTATTGAAACAACATGGACAGGTTTTATTCTTTTAAAAAATGACTGGTACAGTTAGCTTTATAAAGTATTTCTTGCAACCATTTAATTAAATTCAAGTCTTATGCAGTATAATTCAAGTCTTATGTAGTTTAGCCTCTTCTTTGCAACAAAGCACTGTTTTAGGGAAAGAGTCATTTCTCAAATGTTCACTTGTCTTCAGTAAGTCTCCAATGAGCATGAACTCTCTGTTCTTTTCATCTTTCAGGGTCTCTGAATACTGAAAACAGAAAATGAAGAAACACAACCTTGGTAGATTGATAGATTTCATGAGCTTGGTGGAAAATCAATCTCAGCTCATGGAAATGTGATGTCTTAGCAGAGGTAAAGTAGTCCTTCATTGTTCTTTGCTCAAAGGTATTTCTTTAGCAAGATTACTAAGAAGAAAGCCAGTTTCTATTACAGATCTGTTGTATAAGTGATTGCTCTGTTGAGCATTCATACACTGAAGGGAGATGTTTATGAACTAGTTTCTGAATGTTCCAAATGATAAGAACTAATGCAGACTGATGACTAATGACAGGTTTCAAGGCAGTGTGACTTACATTCAAGTTGTCTCAAAAGGTGACATTTCAGCTCAATCTCAAAATTTAAGCCTAACCTCAATGAATGGCAGACCTTTAGCCATTGGTTCACTTTGAACTTGGTGCAGCAGAGAAGGCCCAGGACCAACAGTGCTATTTTAGGGGTTGACCCTGAGGGAGACCATGGCTGAATAACCATGGGCACCAAAAGGACATATAGTATTTTATTCTTTTCACTTCCTCCATTATATGCCTTCCCTGGAAATGTATTTTCATTAGTGACTAGATTTTGAAATTTTACCAAGACATCAGCATAAACCATTTCTTTCTAAATAAATGCCTCCAATATCTGATGTATAGGAATAAGCCAGTGTGAGCCAACCACACTATTAGAAAACTAATAAATATGTCTTCTTTGTTTTCTATGAAATAAGAAAAAGCAAGACAACATTGCTCATGCCAGATCAAGTTTTGACTGGTATGTGCTTATCCTTTATATAACAAGTGTATTTTATAAGAAAAAAACACAGGGGAAATATTTTTATTTATTTTATTAGTTGTACCAAAGCCATGTTGGCAACTGAAGAACTAATAAACTAAAATTGTTTCATGTGTTTCTTATTATGGAATCAAATAGTAATGTAAAAGGCAAGCACACACCAATCATAACCCCATCTGGCTGAAAGAACAGGAAAATGTGGCTTCATTTTAATTAGTAAAGAGAGGCATGTATTTCATGATGTTCAAACCTGGCTCTGTAGGCACTCCCAGTGCACTACGGAATTTGATGCTGAAGTAGTGTCATATCTACTGACAGGTTAATGTAGTTGATATGGCTTAGAGGGAGAGGGCCATTGGAGACTAGAGTAATATTTCTTGGCATTCTGGGAAAGAAAGCATGCTGAACCAGTATATGATATATACAGTCCTTGTAATACACACTTGGCTTATTTGCAACAAGTAAATTGACATACATATAACCACCAAAATTTCATTCCAGAATGTTTAGTCATTTCAATAATTAGACAAAATCATTCAAGCTCTGGAATCAAGACTGCATGCATAAATATTTTCTAAGTGCTATTTTCAGTTTATCTCCAAGGAAATTTAAGAATACCTATTATCAATGGAAGTTAGTAGGAGATTGGGTCAGCAAGACTCAGCACTAATAAATCCTCTTTCGGACGAAGAGTGATCATTTGGGCTTATGGAAAGTGTTGACATGTAAGAGCATTAGTTCTTTATCAGGAACAGAAAATACTGGGCCCTGAGATTCAAAGTTGGGTCCTCCTGGCTTCTCTTTGTGACCTGCTTTTAGATGTGTGTATAGTTTTTCTTTTTTTGATCTTTTCTTCTTTTTTTCTTTTCTTTCTTCCTTCCTTTCTTCCTTCCTTCTTTTTTTCTCTTTCACCTGCTTGTGAATAGATGGCTAAGTGATTATATCACCCAAAAATGAGTGAATCTCCTGATTTTGGGCCAGTTTGTTTCACGACTGGGATAGAATTATTTACCTATCCTGAACTTGTTCTGAAGTGCAGGATGGTAAATTAGTTCTTGACCTATTTTGTTAAATTAGACTCAGACTTTTATATGACATTGATTTATTTGGCAGGAAAATAAGTGGTATAAAAGAAGATACAAGTCACACAAAAGTTCTACATCCATAATTCTATTAAAAAGCTTGTAAAAAATCTTTTAAAATATAAAATCAACAAAAAAAGACTAAAATAATTGTTTATTAAAATAACAGTAGCAAGTGTTTTCACCAGCAACACCCATAATTCCTGACTGTACTGAGAATCTATGTACTGCTGGACCTCTTTACTTGGTAACTAAATGTTTGACCATAGATATTCTTGGAACTGAAACAATCACATCATTGGGTAATGACCAACCATTGAAATTGATATTGAACTAGAATTCCTAAGGATCTAAGACGAGTTTGCCCTCTTAGGATCTACTATATTTGGAACAACTGGGGGTCTTACTACAAAGCCTGACTGGCTTCTGACAACAATTTTATTCTTCTTTAGTGAGAAAGTCTGCTGAAAAGCTGACGAATTCCTGGTTCAGGCATCAGGAGGATCTAGACTGAATATTAGATCTGGTACCTAATAACTGCAACATTGTTATTGGTTATCTTTGGGACTCCAATTAGAGAATGGACCATGAGAATTTTTACTTATTATTTTATCCTTTAAAGCCTTACTTTTGTGTGGCATAGAGTATTCAAAACATATATATTTTTAGGAAAAAAAAATAAGTGTGAACTAACATCTCTACATTTAATTTTTCTTATTTATAAGATAGAGATACTAATACTTATCTTATAATGTTATTTTAAGGGCTAAATATAATATTATATGTAAAACCTGGAATAATTCTTGACATAGTATAGGCAGACGTTAGAAATGTTAGATGATGTTTATTTATTTAATAGATTATCCACTTACATATGAAATATTTTATTTTTCTTTACCTGGTATCATTCTCAACTATATTTAACAATGAATGTGCCCTTTGAGGGTGAAGATGAAGGAAACTTTGAAGAAAAAAATAGAAATAATATGGATCCAAAATTAATATTATAAATTTGGAAGATACGCACAAACCCCAAAATTTTTGTTTTCCAAAAACCCAAAGTCTGACCAATGTTAATATATCTCCATCTAATCTGTGAAGGCTTTTATACCCAATTCAGAAATTAATAGATTATATTGTAAAAAAAATCTCAAGTCAATTGATATGAATTCAACAAAAATGGAAAGAGATAGATACACAACAATTAAAGGCTTTCTTTTATAAAGACTTATTTTCTTGAGCCATATAAGCTATATAATGTAGATCAACATGAGTAAGAAAGAGACCAGACTGGAAGAAAAAGTATTGGTCATTATACTACTTTATTATACATATTGTGACTTATCACAACAGAAAGAAGAGAGAGGAGATGAGTAGGAGTGTAGACATGGGAGACAGAAAGAAACCAACCCTAGCACTACAGGGCACACGTGCCAGGAACTGCCATCTTTATGGAAATGCAGCATGGCAAAGATGAAGGGTGCAAGTTTTCTGTACCAGCCTTTGGGACTGTGGATGTGTATGTCCTAGGGCCTTCTTTGTATGATTAATCCTTTGAACAGCATTGCTTCTGTTTCTGAAGGCGAGGCTGGAGCTCAGCACAGCCACCGTGCCAAGCCACTAGAAAGGAAAAACAGAGCCGGCCCTGATCTTTCAGCACTGTGTTCCCATCTACGATGTTTATTCCTCTAAATCTTTTAACAATTAAAATACTCTCAATTAGTATACAAGCATCTTTATGATTTGCTATATTCTTTCAACTCTCAGTGTAACATTATTTATTTTAACTTCAATTTACTTTTGATGTGGTGCATGTATACAATTTACCACAGAACCTGTTTTAACATTTAACAGCACGCTTCCTTTTTCCTTTTTCAAACTATTTTAAATCACATGTTTTACATTTTCATTGGATTCAGATATATTTTCAGCAGATAGACAGTAAAACAAACAGAAATAAATTGATTTTAGTAAACAGAGATGTAACACGAGGCAAAAGTTCAATTTATACTTTTCATGTTTCTCTTATTCTTTTTTATTTTATGCCAAAAATATAACTTTTATTTTCACAGATAAGATAATCTAGGATCATCTAAACTAGAGGAGCTAATCAGACCATTAAAATCTAGCATTTCCCTTAGGTTGATAATCTCTTCTTTATCTGACTTATAGCACTGTGCCAGCATTTCTCTAACAGTTAGTACATGGGAAGAAGAGTTATAATACATGTCATGTTTATTTAAAATCTAAAGAAGTACCACTACCAACATAATAACAAAAATTTCTTCTTAAAAACAAATGAACTAAAAAAACCTTCTGAAATTGTGTTCTAAAAAATCTAGTCTTAGCAAATACCATCATGACACTTTATTCAGGTCAAATAGTCAAATAACTTTTCTAACTACCCACCAAACATGGGCACCTTTTCCCAGAAACTCAACCTTATCACTATGTGTTTCAAGGGCTCTTTGAGAAGACTTTCTCCTAGTCATTCCAGAGTGTTTTAAGCAAGTGGAATCCCAAGAAATAAAAATGAAGGACAACATCACAACAATGATGTTCCACATATGCCTTCGGAATCCTGGTCTCCCTGAGAGTCTGTATTGTGTTAAATGATGTATGCTTAAAACTTCTACAGAATGCCTTCAAGTAAATTAATATTTGAATGTTTATCATGTGTTACCACATTTATTCCTTCTAAATACACATTGACGAAGATGTTTTCTCCAGTTATACTTGGAGACATGGAGACCCAGAGATGTTAAGTAATTGTCTTGCAGTCACATGGAAGAGCCAACCTTTGACCCTGGGTCTGACTGAGCCCATAAGTATGTTGCTCAGTTGCAGCCCATTCTCTCCCACAGACACATTCTGAAGGAATTTAACTATACACATAATAAAGAAGGAATGAGAGTCAGGGAAGGAGAGTCAGTTCAGTGTGAGTTCTGCTTTATGCATATCATCTCCTTTACTTATTAACCTTTTGCTCAGTTAAAACTCTCATTTCCTGGGTGACTATGTTCATTGCTTCATAGCAAATTACCACAAACTTAACAGCTTATAACAGCATTCATTCATTATCTCATGGTTCTGTAGATCAGAAGACTGCAGAGCATGGCTGAGTTCTCAGAGTATCTTACATCTCAAATCAAGGTGTTGGTCAGGTTGAGTGTTTGTCTGGAGGTTCTGGGGGCGGGAATAAAAATCCTCATTTTTATTTTTGCAGAATTCAGTCCCTTAAAATTATAGTTGATTGTATAATGATGTAGTTCCCATTGTAATGAAATGTAGTTCCCATTTCCTTTCTGGATGCTCTCAGCTCCTAGAAGTTCCTCTCAGGTCCTTTCCAGATGACCTCCATAGACAGTTAAAACAGGGATGTCTGCTTTTTTCCAGGCCAGCTGAAGTTTGTCTCTTTCTTTTTCTTCTACCATCCAGAAAATATTCTGTTTATAGAAAGCTAATGTGATTTGGTTAGGCTCACTTAGACAATCTCCTTTTCTTCAGTGCAACTGTACCGCATCATGTAACCTAATCGCTAGAGTAAAATCTGTTTTCTTCACTGTCCCAGGAATTAGAGTAGGAATCTTGGGAACCACCACAGCCTTCAGCCTGCCATAGTGAGACATCGTCTAAAGGTATTCCAAAATTTCTAAATGAACTTAGATTAGAAAAGAATACATTCAGGAAGTATATATTCCATTTTTAAAGTATATTATTAAATCACAGTTATACAATTGATGGAATCTATGGAAAAAATATTTTAAGGATAGCACAATAAAACATTTTGTGCTAACATAATGAATATAGGAAATGATAACTCGAAGGATATAGAAATTATTTGCTGTATTTAATTTCTGGCTTGTGTAGTCAAAATACTAGTATTTAAGTTAAGTATTCATATACTTCTCCAAGAAAACACCAAATGGCAAATGACGCCGGTGCCCTGGGATTGAAGGCCGCCATGGCTTCCACTTAGGATTTGGCAGTGGCATCTGGGGTTGAGGGCGTGTACCAGCTCAAGGCCAGAGTTGAGGCCACGGAGCTCCTGGAGGCAAGGCCGAGGGCAAAGAGTGGATTCCTGTCACCAAGTAGGGCCACTTGGTCAAGGATATGAAGATCAAGTCTCTGGAGGAGACCTCTCCTTGCCAATCAAGAAATCTGAGATCATTGACTTTTTTCTTAGGGCATCTCTCAAGGACGAGGTCTTGAAGATCATGCCCATGCAAAAGCAGACCCGTGCTGGCCAGAGGACCTGGTTCAAGGCATTTGTCGCCATCGAGGACAACAATGGACATGTCAGTTTGGGTATCAAGTGCTCCAAGAAGGTAGCCACTGCCATCCGTGGGCTACCATCCTGGCCAAGCTCTCCACTGTCCCTATGCAGAGAGGCTACTAGGAGAACATGATCGACAGGTCCCACACTGCCCCTTGCAAGGTGACTGGCCACTGTGGCTCTGTGCTGGTGCATCTCATTTTCACCCCCAAGGACACTAGCATTGTCTCAGCCCCTGTGCCCAAGAAGCTGTTGATGACAGCTGGTATTGACGACTGCTACACCTCAGCCAGGGGCTGCACTGCCACCCTGGACAACTTTGCCAAGGCCACATTTGATGCCATCCCTAAGACCTACAGCTCTCTCACCCCTCATCTCTGGAAAGAGGCCTTGTTCACCAAGTCAGGAATTCACTGACCATCTTGTAAAGACCCACACTAGAGTTTCTGTGCAGAGGACCCAGGCTCCAGCAGTGGCCACCACATAATTTTATACAAGAGAAATAAAGTAAATTAAGTCTGTTAAAAAAGAATGTTCGTATAATGTTGGTGTATTATCAAAATTAGTACTATTCTGGTATTTATACACCTGAAACTACTTGAAAGAGGTGAAATAAAGATACGTTCAATGAATCTATGACTGATGTGTGCCTCCTGGTTTACCCCTATTTGAATGGGAGTGTATGAAAAAGCCATCCTATGCTTATCCCATTATTAAGTATTGTGTATTTGTGTAGATAACTTGATTGTAGTCTTCGTATCTTCACATCAAGATAAGTGTTATTGAAAGAACTGTATTAGATGAACTGCACCAAAGGAAACTCATTTGCACCTGGACCTGATTTAAATGAGGAAATACTAGACCTTACAGATGCCACAATAAAATGAGACTTAGAAGTCTCAGGAAGAGAACGAGTGCATCTTGCATGTGTGAGCATAGGAAGAATGTAAATTTTTATAGCCAGAATTTAGACTGTGACATAATGTATTTTCCAAAGGTGGCTTACAAGCTCTCCTAATAAAGTCAGTTAAACAGAAGTCATATCACCTTTCTCAATGCTCTGAAAATCTTGATATGAGTGGTGAAGTCCAAATGCCCTCTTGTACCTGACAGACCATTGGACTGTCCCAACTGATAGAGTATGAGGAGAATAACTGACTTTGAGGCTTAATTATAAAATCATGCCATATATCTCCCCTTTGCTGTCTTGGGACACCTGGTCTTGGCATATAGCCACCATTCCATTAGGAAGCCCACATTAACCCACAGACAGAGACTACATGAAGAGACTGCATGATTAACAGTCAAGCTGACATGGGAATGAAGATGCCTCCAGATAATTTTAATCCTAGTTGTTGAATCATCTTCAGTCTTAAACTTCTCCCAGAAGAGACCCCAGACATTGTGCAGGAAAGGCCAGCCATTACTGCTATTCCCAGTCTAAATTTTTAAACTACAGGATTTGTGAGCATAACATAATGGTTGTTTTTATCAAGTTTTGGGTGGTTTGTTTTACAGCAATGGTAACTGGAACACTAGAAAATTAGAACAAATTATTTAGCCAAACTACTGTATTTTAACCCTTCACTTTACTCAGACAATTCTCTGGTAGTATTCTCTCAGCATAATGTATTATATAGATTAAATAATTTAAATAAATTATTGTAATTTGAATAACATATCCAAGTTTTTATCTTACCAGTCAGTTATCAATATTTTATTTGTACTGTTTACAATCTGTGGTAGATTTCTATAATACATTGATCTAATACTAATCTAGATAATGCTGACAAGATTAAATTTCACTTGACTATAGAGTCAAACTAAGTAGCCCATCCCATCAAAAAAGAGAATGTTTCTCTAAAACTACTTTAGGTCTTGTTATAAACTGAGCGTAAGAAACAAGAAACACAGGCTTTTAATGAGATCAGTAGATGGAAGCACTCATGCAAAGCTGATAAAAAGTCTGTGCTTCAATGGTGGACTAGAGTGGCTAGGAAAAAAAGATGAGGCTGAAGGGATTGGAAGTGGACAGTAGAGGCATCTAGAACTATATCTAATTCTAATGATAGGAAATTCAGTTGGACAGGGATGATCAACGAACAGAGTTATCTGTTGGGTTGTCAGTCCCTCAAGCAATGACTGAGAGGTTTGCTTAGAAAAAGTGGGTAAATTACATTAGAGCCTCAGATTGGTAATTTTCAATCTGCCCTAATGGTACTTTGTTCTTAAAGCAAAATTTAAACAGATTTACAAAGCCTTTTTCCACCCGCATTATGGCATTGTAGAAAAGCATTGGTTTGGAATCATATGGACTAAGTTTTGACACTGGATCCAGTTACTTATTTACTATCAGGCCTTGGGCAATTTATTTTACCTCTTGAATCTCTTAAAGGTGAATAATAAAAAGAAACTAGGTTAATATATATATTTCCTGACTAATCTTCTTTTCAAGCTAATCCGCTTTTTCTTGAACATTAAACTTAATATATTGGACTAAAACACCCTGATTAAACTACCTATTATGTCATCTCTTAGGAAGATTGTCACGAAAATGATATTTATTGAAATCTATGCAGTTTTAGTTTCAAATTCTTTCATAGACAGCCTTAATTATCTTTGAAGAATAATGAATTATCTTAAATTTTTTATCTTCCTTTTGAAGGATAATTATACTGCTTTTCCTAATTAGTAATTTGACCTTGATTTGTTTTGACTTCTAAAGCACTGTTTATTTTTATCTATTTATTTATTTATTTATTTATTTATTTATTTATTTATTTATTTATTTATTTATTTTGAGATTAAAAATCTTTGGGATCATCACCAGAGATCTGCAAGGTGGCTCAGTAATGTCCTATATCAACCAAGAGGAAATGAATGTATCTATCCTCTGTCCTTGGAGAAAGGCTGATCTCCTTCTGACTACTACTTACTATTTCCTTTTTTAGATGAAAAATAAATGTGAAATGCAATCAAATAAACTTGCAGAAACTCAGAACAAAGTAAACAACCAAACAGCAAAAACAAACAGTGAAGTAACAACACAGAAATCTCAACTAGGTAAAAACTCTTAATGTGCCAATGGTCTCAAAAATTTAGAAAAAAAAAAATGTCCAATCAAAGCAAGCAAGCAACCAACCAACCAAGCAACCAACAAACCAATCAACAACAAGCAAACAGAATTTCTGACTGCCATGTATGGAGTTCTGAGTGAGGAGTAGTCAGATTACCAAGATAGTCCTGATAACGTCTTTTTCGAGACGTTTAGAGATCATGCTACTAAGACAAGTCACATGAAATCTCTCTTACTCAAAAGGTAGAGCTGGGTCAATCAGTTTTTTTGTCCCATAGAAGATTTATTTTCATTGTTACTTATAATGAATTTATTTCTCTCATCTCAGACAAAACACCATTAGCACCTAGACACTGCACTCCCAACATTCTGATGTTTCCTCTTAGAAATGAGTGATTCAATATAGATATTTCCCTTAAGATCAACACCCCAGTACTACTTTGGGGCTGAGTATTAGAAACTGTTTCAATGTGTTTGGTACTTTTTCTTATTATAGTATCACATAGTATTAAAATAAATTTATACAGTCACATTATCACAATTTCACTGCCTGCTCTCTGCTCCAAGTATGAGACCCCCGCACCTGCTCTAATTTTGCCAAAAAAAAAAAAACCCTTTCTCTGTCCTCCTTTTTCCCTTCACAATTCCATTTCAGGTTTTCATCTTCCAAAATAAGATAGCTGTTTGTTATCTACATAAGTTTGTTCTGGATTGGGTACCTTAAATTCAGAAGATTTTCACCAGTAGAAACTTTGTGGGACAGGCGAAAGCCAGGCGTCTTATAGAGAGGAGTATCTGTCTCAGAAAGGTGAGCACAGGGGAGGAGAGAGAGCGTCATGAGAAAGGATTTGACTGTGAGCTCAGAGAAAGTGTTTGGCCAGAATATTGAAACATTAAGACTAAAGGATAGAAGTGTGAAGATGGGAGAAGGAATTGACACTTCTTCCCCCCTCCCTCACCCAAAGTACATCTGAAGTCCCTTCTGAATTAAGCCTTCACACTCCAAAATGTCAAAACAGATCTCATCAGTGGCTTTCCTTTAAAGTAATTAATGCTTTTAAATGGAGATTAAGTGTCAAATAAGTAAGGGAGGTAACACATTAGTGTTATAATGCAAACTATTCAAAGAGATAACAAAGCAGTGTGAATCAATCTCAATCTGTGTGAATAATATTATCTGATTATTTCCTCTTTTCTTTTAGAAGAAGGGGTAGAGATGTAACTGAAAAGCAATAAAGATAAAAAAAAGATTGGTGTTTCTCTTTTCTCTCTTCTCTCTTTTTCTGTTTCTGTCTTTTATTAACCTAAAATTTTTGCCCCAGTCCTAAGCCTAGAAAATGAGTACTCAGAAATTAATTTGAATATACTAAGTGATTATAGTGCTTTATAGTTTGTCACGGATTGATGACCTCACATACCTCCTTTCATATCACCTTCACAATAAACATGCACTCACGTTATCATCCCCAATTTTAGGATGATGAATCTAAGGCCAGACAGTTTAAGCAACTTGCCTGTGATAGAGCAAGCAAGGAACTGGTAGAGCCAGCACTGGGATTCAAGAAAGTTGACTTTTAGTTCCCATGTTCTTTCCAATCCATGAGAGCTGCTTCCTGTTTATCTGACCTGGATGCAGGCACATAGAGAAGTGGTGCACAGTGGCTTTTGATGTCTTTCACTCTCTGAATGTTGCACTATCAAATAAACTCTATGCATCATCTTTCATATTATAAAAATATGAAAGACATTTTGATCTTGTGTGTTGCCTTTTCTTTTTGAGAAAATAATGCTGAATAGAGTACTCATGACCTAGGACTGATAAATATACTATAAGGAATCATAAAGAAAAGCTAAGATTTCTATCTTTTAAAAAATTTGGTATTTATCTTTTAGTTTAAGATAATAGGATTTAAATGCTATTATTCATATATTTTGAAGCTAGCTAAAGTATGATACAATCAATTATAGAGCAAGTATAAGTAATTACAGTGGATAAGTTCAGGTTCTGTAACTTTATAATAATCTAATACTTACTCTGTGCCAGCCACTCTTCTAAATGCCATCAAATTTATCAATTCTTTTAATTCTTATAACAGCTCTACTATCTATCTGCATTTTACCAAAGAGGAAAATGGAACTTCAAGATGTTAAATAACTTTTTTAAGAGTTTAGAGTTATCAAACTCCAGAGCTGGGATTTGAAACCAGTGATCTGGCTCCAGGATCCACATTCTGAATCAGGATGGCAAACGTAACAGGCATGTACACTTTGAAAAGTAAGAGCCTTCTTAATGTGTCTCAATTCTATAATAACTTCTCTCTCTCATTAACTATGTGGTTACTGTGCATTGCCATATGTACTGTATTTCTTTCCAAACTGATGGGCTTCCCTAGTTAATGATTGTTTTATTTAATTTTTATATCTCTATTTTTTGCCATAGTTTTTTTATCTCTTACAATCAGAAGCAGGGTCTCTGTTTTACTCCCAAATGTAACATGAACTTTGAATACAGTGTTTGCAAGACTTATCTAATGTCTTTTTTTAATGAATAAATGAATGAGTGAGCTATCATGAGAGATAGTAAATGTTTATAAACCTGCTTGGACATGATTTTCTGGGAGAGAAGGTTCTGTTTAAAGCTTTTCCTGAAATGAACTCTATAGGGAGGTCGTGTAGGAAAAGTACAGGAATGCAGCAAAAAAGCTGGAATGTGTGTGTAAACTAGCAGTATTTAGTAAGTAAATTAACTTCTCTGGCTTAATTTCCTTACCTATAAAATAAAACTTTGGCCTATGATTTCTTTGATCCCTCTCAGTTCAAAATTATATGATATTATGATTCCATACATTTTAAAAACTTTCAATGGCCATATTTTAAAAGCCTTAATTGAGCATTTTATTTCTCTCAGTTTACTTTTGCTGGGCTCAGGAGTACCAGGTATTTCTTTCTTCTTTCTCTCTGTCTCTCCTCCTCTCCCTCTCTCTCCTCTTTTCAAAGATAAAAATGATTCCCCAAGTGGTACAGTTATTTCCCAGGCTCTCTCACAGCTGAAGTTATTTATCACATAAAACCCCCAAACCAAAGCAGTGACATATCCCTTGTAAAGTATTCACAAGCTATTCAACCAACATTAAAAGTGGAAAATACGTTTTTGCTCATAAGGGGACATTGGCAAAGATTAAATAGCCTTCTATGAAGTTCAGGGGTAAAAGCCATATTACATCATTATCAAAGCTAGACATTTCCTTCAAATAATGGGTAACAAGAGAGCCATCTTCTGTCCTTGCTGTGCACGTGGAAAAGTCTTGGACAACAGTGGAAACTTTGCATGAAGAACTGATCACAAACTGCTTTTTTAGCTTATTTATTGATTTGATTTATTAAATCTGCCTGAGCCTCTGGAGTCACGAACATAACTGTGAAAAATACTAGTGTGCATAAATTTCAGTTTCTTTCTCAACCTCACAGTTGGAATTCTCCATATCAATCAGACAAAAGCTTGAATTCAGCCCAGAGTATTAATGAAATTTGTATTCTCATTTTGCAGTCCTAAACAGAATTACATTTGGTAACACATTTTTTTCTCTGATCACTGTCCAGAATGCCTCAGGTTTTTTTAAGAGTATTTTATTTTGTCTAATTCATTTTCTGCTTCCAAGGGTCGATTGTACTACAAAATGAAGAAGGGTTGATGGAAGCTATTTTTCATCAGAACTCGGGTCTTAAATATATTTCTTTGGGAAGTATGACCCAAGCCACTAAACAGAGCTAGAAGAGAGAAACTGGTTGATAATTTTTCTTTGCAATATATATAATTGTTAGTATTGATACTAATATTAGGTCTACTGAAACAAGAAATATGGGTTACTGATGGATGCTGGATAGGTATCTATACCTGTTCTTGAATCAAGACTTACAATTTGCAAGTGTCTCTTAAGAGAAAGAGCAGCTTCAAGGGCATATGGCCTGGAGAGGGCTCTGTGTTTGGCTTAACATTCTGTTACTGCAGGCTTGAGTCTTAACAGTTTTTGAACAGGAGGCCCCACATTTTCATTTTGCACTGGGCCCTGTAAATTATGTAGCCAGTCCTGCTTAAGAGTATGATCTAATTAGGTAATTTAAGTGATCTCATAGATGCCAATTTTATTTTGGTACCAGGGCTAATTAAACTAGAAGGGCAAATAGCAGCTGCCATTCACTGATCTGCATGTACCCAATACTGTATAAAGGACTGTGTGCTTAATATACAGTATTATCTTGAAACCTGAAGACATCGTTTTTCTCATTGTTAATGATAAACAATCTCAGTCAGAGAGATTTTAAATAGCTTTGCCAAAGTTACACAAGCAATAAATGTTGGCAACAGAACTTAGACTAGCTTTCAGCCTCTAAGGTTCATACTCTGTGTTTCATGCTTTACCATTTTCTATGTCTTTGCTTTAAATTTATATTGGAGACTGGATTTATGGAGGACACCCTACTTTGGTGCAGGTACAGTCTGTAGGAATGTCAGGTAGACTTGGATGGGGTTTTTAACCAAAACCTAAATGTCATACGGGAATCCACTTAAACTACATGTGACAAGATTTTTTAAACAATGGTAAGACAAGTTATCTTAGAATTGAAGCCTTTATTTTCTTCATAAGTAAAGATATTACTCTATTATAGTTCTCTTTGACAATGTGGACTATGCCTCAAATTCTTGGAGCACTTTGCAAATAGATTAGAAAAACATTGGTAAAAATGGAGCTATTTGTCCTCCTCTGAGAACTAAATATTAATGCTATTCCATTTTTCTCATACTACTCTTGAGGTAGGTCACTTAAAGTTTTCCCGTATAGTTCTCTTCAATAATGTTTCCTGTCACCTTCTCTCTCCAGTCTCTCCAGTGTCATCAATCTTTTCAGTTATCACTGTAGGACATCATAGATATCCAAGCATCTGTCTAGAAGGAAAGTCCTCTGCCAGCTCCATTGTTTCTTTTGTTTTTCCTCGCCCTTGATGATAATTTTTTAACTGTTGCTTTCCCTGTCAAATTGTAAACTCTCTTTGACATCATTATATGTCTTTCTTTTAAAAATTAATGAATTGATAGACTAAATATTTGCAGCTGTTCACTTACCTTTTTTAAAATCGATTCTGCCTTCTGCCGATATTGAACTGGCTTTGAGCTCTCATTTTTTAATGACTTAATAGAAAATCAATGATAGTCCACTCCTTTACTAATGAAAAACATAGCATACTTATTTAATAAAGAAGTGTTTATACAAAGACAAGTAGCTGCAGAAACTCTTTTACACTGAGCAGATGGTGAAAAAGAGGTCTATTTAAAAGGGCCTAGTAATAGACTGGTAATGTTTTATCATCTCTTTGGAAAGATGGCATATTGTAGTGAATGGAGAAATTAGAGTCACCAATTTTTTATGTAATGAAAATAATAGTTGTATATATAATCTTATAAAAAATCTTCTATTAGCAAATACTTACTGGAAAAATGAATAAGCTTTAACTTTTTTATCATTTATCTTCAGTAGATATGTTTTAGGTATTCAGAAAATAATTTGACTAATAAATATATTTTCAAACTTTCCTCTTTGGTTGTCCTCAGAATATGCCTTAGAAATTTATCTGCCTCCCACACACCAATAAGAAACAAAGAAACTAACATTTATATAGAAAAAAATTGAGGTTAGTTATACATGAATTTTAGTAGACTAAAGCCAAATTCTTTTAGATTTGGTACATACAAGAATGTTATTTTCCCACTGAGGAAACAATATAATACATTTAAATTATATGATCTGAGCCATTCTCCAAGGAGATATATGTTCATTCTTTTCTTTTTTTAAATAAAAATTTCTTTTTTAAATGACTTCCAAAAGAGAATAAAAATAAATGTAATGCTGACACAGACTGATAACGCTTTTCTCAGAATATATCTACCTCTTTCATTGTTCCACACCTTCTTGGTTTATCCTGTCTTTTATGGCATCCAAAATTGCTGAAAGGGGCTTATCTTCTGGATTATTAAGAAAATGCAAAGTCCTAGCAAAGTTGAGGTGATGAAAATAACACCACTTGTTGAGCATCCGAAAGCATAAAATAGTAGAACGTCTGAGAGGGAAGGACCAGGGATATCGTCAGAGGCCCAGCTCTTGTCCTGAGTCATGTTTGTTCTCCTAATGTAGGGCTGGGGCCTGATGAGCTTTGAGTTAGTACAAGGATTCTGGGAAAACATATACTCCCTGTGCAAAGAGGGATTTTAGAATGCAATAGATAACAAAATATGAGTTTATTTGAAAATTATTATTTAATTATAAAAGCTGTTTGTAATTGTAAAATTTGTCATCCAACAAATACATGAATAATGTAGTAATGTAGACATTCATTTATTTTTCTCTAGTGTTAAGAATGGGTTCTTTTTAAGTAATAAGATATAAGACAGGTGTGAGTATGGGTGATGGTTAAGTGTACGAAAACTGGTATCCCTCTGCCAGGGAAGGAATTCTGTATTCACAACTTTCAAGCTATGGGAATGTGGACACATTATTGTTCCCCTCTTGCTTCCCATTTTGCCTCTGTTGAATGAAGATAACTTCTACCCCACAGGGTCATTGTGATAATTATATAAGTAATTAAAATTTAAAAATTTAGAAGAGCTTCTGGCACACAAAAATAAATGATACAAATTTCATAAATGTTAGTACAAGCTCGGTTCTACCACTTAAAGTAGTCCTATGACACTCACCTGTTAATTGAATGTGTTCAAGAGATTGGTTCTTTTTTTAGGATATTCAGTTTAACCAAGTTTGTGAAGAAGCCTTCCTCCCTGTACCATCATTAACAGCATACTCTATATTTAAATGTTTAAGTGTGAATATATGGTAATATTCTGGGTATGAGTTTGGATCAGAGTGTCAATTTCATCACAAGTATTATCAGCAGTCACTTTGTTGCTTTTAACTGTCACTTGACAATTCTGTTCTGGATTCCTCCTTTCCTCAACTTCACAGCCTCATTTCCAGCCAGGCCTTTCTTTTTACTCTCAAATTCCCAAACACATTGCTTGAGTGAGACTGTAAGAGATAGAAAAATGAGCACATACAACTTCAGGATCACAGTAATACAGAGAATGATATTTGCTCATGGAAGCCATTCAAAGAGTTCCAAATCCTATCCACAAAGGCTGTCACATTGTTATACCACATTAAACACAAGCCTGTGCAATATTGATGTGTTTCATAACTTCAGAAATAACAAAAACCTCAACTGCTTCCAGGCTTTTAATTTCCTTTTGTAACTGACTCTTCAATGCAAACTTAAAAGCTAACCTTCAATCTGCTATCCCCTCCCTCTAATTTCTCCTCCAACACTCACTTAAAACATAGCCCAGTCTCCCCTTAGCCTCATTTCTGAGTGGAGAACTCATTGTTCTCCTGGGCAGATTCTCTCAGTGTGGTATGGTCTGTCGCTGTGGTCAGCCTGCATGCCAGGGCTGCCCAAAGTCTTGACCGTGACTGGAGCTGTTGGGGATCCTCACCCAGGAGAATGTTTTGAATTCCCTGAGTTGCATTTGTTGCATCACTGTCTCTAGATGCATCTTAGGAAGTCAACGCTTCTTATTCCAGGAAAAAAAAATAAAAAGAAAAATTATCTCCCAAAAAAGTGCTAAATCCAGGTTTACAAGAACTAACTGTACAGTAAACACAATATAAATTTTGTAAAACAAAGATGAGAGGATAGAAATTATCTGCAAGAAAAAAATGCAATTTCTTAAAATTTGCCTTGATTTTTCTCCTTCTGTGTTCTTTTGCATACTTAGCCAGTGTCTTTCCATTTCTCCATGGTGTCCTCACACTGTCCCCTGTGTATCCAGGATACTCCATAGAGTTTCTAAGGCACTTACCGAGCTTTTCCAAGTGACTTTTGTTCTCATGACCCAGAGCTTTCTGGATCCCCTTTCTAAATTCAATTAGCCAAATCTCTCAGGTTCTCACAGAGGTGACTGGCTATTCAGAAAATCTAAACTGTGCTGACATGTTAAGAACTGTCAACTTAATAAATTAACTCTTTAAGGGGTGTTTGCATTTTCCTCAGAAATCATGGAGATAAAAAATTATATTACAAATTATAGAAGAATTCAAGAAAACTGATTGAAAGAAACTTTTGAGTAAAAGACTAAATACATCACCAAAAAATAAAATAAAATAGGCTGTTACCAAGCTGTGATACATATATACAATGGAGTATTACTCAGTCATAAGAAGAGATGAAATACTGCCATTTACAAAAACATGGATAGACCTTGAGATAATCATGCAAAATAAGCCAGACAGAAAAAGTTGAAAATCACATGATATCACTTATATGTGGGATATAAATCTAAAAGCAACACATGAACAGGACAAACAGAGACTCAGGGACATGGACAATGGACTAGTGATTATCAGAGGGTAGGGGGTGGGGGAAGAAGGAAGAGGTAGACAGCATAAAGGGGGTCAAATATAGTGGGTCTGGGGTAGAATGAAGTGGTTAAAGAGGATCAAATATATGGTAGCTGAAGGAAACTGGACTTCAGGTGGTAGACACACAATAGAATATACAGATGTCAAATTATAATGTACACCTGAAAATTATATAATTGTATTAACCAATGTTATCCCAATAAACTTAATAAAAAGAAAGAGAGAAAGAGAGAGAGAGAGAGAGAGAGAGAGAGAGAGAGAGAGAGAGAGAGAGAGAGAGAGAGAGAGAAAGAAAGAAAGAAAGAAAGAAAGAAAGAAAGAAAGAAAGAAAGAAAGAAAGAAAGAAAGAAAGAAAGAGAAAGAAAGAAAGAAAGAAAGAAAGAAAGAAAGAAAGAAAGAAAGAAAGAAAGAAAAAGAAAGAAAGAGAGAGAAAGGAAAACAAAACATAAACATAAACTATTGCTAGACAATGTGGTAAATGCAGTGACTCAAGACAAAAGATGAATTCTAGGCATTTGGGAAAGGTACACAGTGGGGAAAGGAAAGACTATGGTTATTAGTTGAATTATAAAGTAGAATTTTATATTTTAAAAGTGAAAATGAAGTATTTCTTTTTATAATATCACAGAAAATACAGTTCTACAGCCTTGGGAATTCTTATATTCCCATCTAGGTGAGAGGGTTAGTATCTCATATTCTTGAAGGAGTAAGTACTCCTGTTCATACATTGAAAGTTTTGATGAAACAAAAAATAAAGAAAAATGTATGAGTTTTGAAGGCAGGTAGACTTAAAATTGAATTCTTACTAAGCTGTATGATCTTGTATAGGCTACTTCACTTCTCTGAATCTGTTTATCTACAAAACAGGGATGATTTTTATATCTATCTTGTAACATTTTTGAGAATTATACATGAAAGGCCTAGTGTAATGCTTTACCTATTGTGAACAATCAATAAACAGTAGCTCTTATTATTGTATATCCACAAATTAAAATCTTCAATATTGTTTAATGGCACCAGGAGGTTGCTAAGAAGACCCAGATCTAATAAAAAGTTTTGATTTGTCTTTTAAATTATGAAAGCGTAATTAAATGATAATTTATACAGTTACTTTATAGCATTTTAAAATTCATCTTTGTAGCTGCCAGTGAACCTAGCACATGCTTTGCATTCAATAAGTACTCTTTGCCAAGCTGATAAATTTGATAATTGGAAATATCCACGTGCAATATAGGATAACTCTGTTGATTTAGTAAGAATATCACCCAGCCTCAAGCCAATGAGGTATTCTTGAATGTCAGCAGTAAAAATTATTGGGGGACATCAGGTTTTTATTTTCAGTAGAGAAATACATTTGCATGTGTGTGTATGTGTAAAACTAGAATGTTCTGGCATAAAGCAAATATCCAAGGGGCAAACTATGAGGAGGTTATTTATTTATTACAAGTTATGGATGAGTTCTCAGGGCACCCTCAACCATGTGTGAGAGCCATGAAACAAAAGGATCTTAACAAACATGTGGAAATAACAAAGCTTGTCCTGGTCAGCCCGCAAGATAGACATTCAGCCTCTTTAAATAGCCATGTTGAGGGCAAGGAGGTGATTTCTGAGAAACTTACATCTTCTGTTATTGCAAAGCACTATGGGGCTGACCCTCAGATTTGAATATTAAATTAGCGAAGGTAGAATCTACACAATACCAATGGTATTAGTCATGTCTGCTGGGGCATCCAATACCAGATGTCACTTTTCTGATCTTTCAGGCTGGGCCTTCACTGTTTTTGGCACGTCAGAGTTCGCATCTGAGTACAATTTAAGTTGTAACAATGCAATCAGCATGCCTAACTTTTTTTTTTTTTTTTTTTTTTTTTTTTTTTTTTTTTTTTTTTTTTTTTTTTTTGCCTTTCTCTCCTGCTATTTTGGGAGCTGAGGCTATGAAGTCCTTCTGCCTTTTAATCTGGGAAGTTAGATATGATTTTCCTAGGCTCCCTTCCCCCATTTCTTTTGAAAGAATAAGAGAACCTGCTCTTTGCTGCCTTACAAACATTCATTTGTAAGATTTACTGCAACCTTGCAAATAACCATTCTCAAATGGAAAGTAATAATTTACACTGGGTGAGTAGAAAAGAGTTCTGATCCCACTCATTTTCCCACCTGTGTACCTCCTGGGACGGAGGCACCAGTCAAAAAAAATGAATGTGTGCTGGTGAACTGTTTGTATTTATTTTCAAGGTTGACTTAAAAGTATGATAGTTGGGAATTCGCCCATCAGCTATACCACTTAAACTGAGTCTAATTTGCAGGTAGAAAGGGTTTCTAACCATTAAACAATAAGACTGAAAGAAATGTTATCAAGCCCAAGAGTCTTCAAAGTTTGGTCTGTGGACTGTGCTCCAAAAGACCCTTGGATAATTCTCATGTGTAATCGATTCTAATGCAAGTGTCACTTTTTGTGTGTATGCAGTACACTGTATGTGATATTTGCTTGAATGACATCTCTTCTAGATTTTGAGTTTCCTGAGAGTAGACATCATAATTTTATGTCATCATTTAGTACACTGCTGGGCACAAGGAGCAAACTGAAACTTCAGTTGAACTATACTGACATTACTCGTATATGCTTTTGTCATTTCTACAAATTGGTTTTCAAAAGTCTCATCTATTGCCAAATTCCAGGTTCCACTTTGACGAGTCTATTTTTTCCCTCGCCATGCATCTTAGCAGTTCCAGCTCTAAGACACTGAAATCTCCCTGTGTCAGATTCTTAGCAAGACACAAGTGGCACTGTCAAATTGGGTAATGTGAGGATGACTTATAAAGGTGTGGGTAGGGTATAGGAAACACAAGAGAGAGCTCAGTACCCTGGAGTTAGTAACAGTAGAATGCTGTTACCATCCCCTGGGGTGAAGAAGGGAGCTGCTCTCGGAACATGGGGTAGAGAGGGTAATGTTGAAATGTCTGTGTGACAGGATCTCTGACATTTGATAAACTTGTCTAGTCTTTGGCAATTCAGCAGGGAGGCAGCCAGGGGAATAAATACCCCAACTCTTACTTATTGGCTAAAATTAATAGAAGCCAAAGGGCAAGGGAACATAACAGTGTGGGAAAAGTAGACAATGGTGCAAATTGAAATTGTCAACACACTTCCTTAATATCTCCCAACTCCTTCAATAGTTTCAGTGGAGTTCTGCTTCCAGTTAAAATGTAAAAGGATATGAAAGATCTTCATTGTCACCAAAACAACAATAAATCTCTAATAATGAAGCTTTCTGGACATAAAGAAATCTACTAAAGTTTAGTCAAAACTGCAAAAAAATGGGGGAGAAAAGAACAGAAGATTGCTGAGGGTGAAAGCAGTTAGAAGAGCGAGCTTGCCAGTGAATGATGATCTTTTTTCAAATAAGAAATCTGACAACCTTTATCTAATTCTAGGATCTGACCTATTGGGTTTTAATCTGGAGAAGCTCCAAATATAGAGATCATTCTGCCAAGTAACAATCTCTCAGACTTGCAGTCTTGGTGATTTTACAGTCTTGCAGTCCTTAATTTTGAAGTCTTATGATCTAGAAAGCTTGTGGTTTCACAAGCCTAACAATTTTAAACTCTGCAAACTCTCCTTCTCAGTCTCGTATTTAACATCTAATTGTCTTGAAATCTCCATCTCCAGCTCTAGTAGTCTAGCCTTCTTGAAATTTGGAGGTTAAGTTGATTCAAGGTCTTTCAGATTCGAAATCTAATAGTCTTTGGTCCCAGTGTGCAGTCCTGGATAGAGGAGGCCTGAACTCACTTTCAAAATATCTGATGCTAGAGGAAAATTAATTCTAACCAAATCTTCAACCGAAACCCCACCTGATTCAATGTCTGATAAATTCAGCAATAGTCATCCCAGGAGCTGAGCGGGAGGCTGGAGCTAGAATAGAAAGCAAAGAGATAGTATGTTAGACTTGTGGTGCTTGAATTCTAAGTTCTTACTGGAGGAATTAAAGCCACAGCACAGTCCCAGAGTAGCTAAATCCATGATTAAATCAATTGATAAGCCTTTCCACCTTCCTGTCAAACATAAGAAATAATGTTCATTATTAGGAAAATATATATAGAACATATAATATAATAATATGATATATATTATAAAATAATATTGCATAATATGTGTGTATAGGTGTGTAATATCTTTTAAAAATCTACTACAACACCTATAGTTCTTTTAGACACAATATTCAACATATAATATTATAAGACATGCAAAAAAATTTAAAAGTATGACTTGTGGTCAAAGAGAAAAAAACAAGACTAAGGTACTCCAAATAAACTAAATGTTAAAATAATTAGAAAAGAAATATAAAATAATTATGACAAATGTATTAAAGAATCTATAGGAAAGATACATAATATGGTAGAAAAGATAAGTAATTGGAGATGTTAGAAAATTTAGTAGGAAACATAAACCAAGTGGAAATGATAGAATAAAAAATATAATACTACAATATAAAAAAATCTAAGAAAGAATTGAACAAAATAGGATGACAGAATTAAAGCAGGTCAGTAGAAATCATCCAAGCTGAAGCCAAAGAAAAGATTAAAAAAAAAAAAAAAGCTTTCAATGACATATTTAACAGTTGAAGAATATAAAGAATTCCCAGAAGAAGAGGAAAGAGTATGTGCCAGAAAAACTAAGAAATTATTGGCTGCAAATCTTTTAATTTGATAAAACATAAAACCCACAGATCCTAGATGTTCAGTGAACCACAAGCAGAATAATTACCAAGGAAACCACTTCTAAGCACAAAATGGTCAAACTGCTATATTTTAGACATAAATCTCAAAAGCTGCCAGAAAAGAAGTCATATTACCCAAAACAATGATAAGAACAATGTCAGTCTTTTCATTAGAAACAGTGAAAACTAGACAAAGTGGAATAGCATATTTAAATAGACAATGAAAGAGAACTGTCAATTACATATTTAGTAAAAATATTTTCCAAAAAGTGAAGGTTAATAATTAAAGGCATTTTTAGATAAAATCTGAGCAACTTTGTTTTCAGTAGACCCACACTATAAGATATGCTAGGGGGATATGCTCAGGTAAAAGGAAATGATAACAAAAGGAAGTTAGAATCTATAGGAAGCAATAAAGATGACTGGAAATAGAAATATGAGTACATATAAACTTTTTCTTTTCTTAATTTTTAAAAAGTCAACTATTTAAAACAAAATAATAACAATACATTGTAGAGTAAATGTGAAAGTAAGTATATGATAAATATAAAAGAAAGGGCAAGAAAGCAAATAAACAGAATAAAGAGGTTTTTACATAAAATGAAACTAATATAACTTAAATTTGAGGCAAACTGTGATAAGAATGCATATCATAGTTCCTAGAGCAGTCACTAAAATAAAAGCTATTAAAGTATGGTTTAAAAGGCAATAAAAGAGATAAAATGTAATAATACTGAAAAATAATAAATGTAAAATAACACAAAAAAGAGAAAAGGAACACAAAAACAAAGGGCACAAATAGAAAACAAATAATGCAGCAGACTTTGTTACACATTAAATATAAATGGACTACACACTCCTATTAAAAGACAGAAATCGTTGAACGGGTTAAAGAAGGAAAACTAAGGCAAATACTGGTTGTACATACAACCCATCAAAACTTATGAGATGGAGCCAAAACAGTCCTAGGGAGAAAAAATTTATAACATTAAGTGCTTATAATTAAATAAGAAGTTAGTATTAAATATATTAGCTAACCTTCCACTGTAAAAAGTTATAAAAATAATAGAAGAAAAGAAATAATAAAAAGCAGAAATTCTAGCTAAGTGATCCAAAAAAAAAAAAGAGAGAGGACATAACTACCAATATCAGGAATGAAAGTACATCCCAACAAGTCTTGGAGAAATTATAAGTATAATAGGATATTTTGATTAACTTTATGCTAATAAATACAATAATTTTTATGTACAATTATTTTAAAAACACAACACGCCAAAGCTGACATGTAAAGAAATAGAACATTTAAATGAATCTACATTTACTAAGGACATTGAATTAATAATTAAAATTCTTCATACCAAGAAATCTTCCAACTTGATAGACTTCACTAGTGAAATCTGTCACACATGTTTTATTAAATGTACTTAAAATATAAATTTGCCATTTAGACCATTTTTAAGTGTGCAGTTCAGTGGATTAAGTACATTTATATTTTGTTCAACTGTCACCATCATTCATCTCCAGAACTTTATTTTTCTCAAACTGAAATTCCATAGTCTTTAAATAACTTCCTACTCCCTTCTTCTCTCAGTCTTTCCCTGGCAATTATTATTTTGCTTTCTGTCTCTATGAATTTGACTGCTCTAGGTATGTCATACAAGAAGAATCATACAGTATTTACCTTTTTTCTATTGGTTTATTTCACTCAGCATAATGTCTTCAAGGTTCATCTAGTTACAGCATGTGTCAAAATTTCCTTTCTTTTTAAGGCTGAATAGTAGTTCAGTGTTACTATGAATGTGGGTGTACAAATATCTGTTCAAGTATCTGCTTTCAATTTTTTGAGTACAGACCTACAGTGAAATTGCCGGCTCATATAATATTTTTATTTTTAATTTTGGGGGGAATTACCACATTGTTTTTTATAGTAACTGCGCAATTTTACACTCTCACTAGCAGTGCACAAGGGTTCCAATTTCTCCACATCCTCACCAACACTTGTTATTTTGTTTTGTTTTGTTTTGTTTTGCTAATAATAGCCATCCTAGTGAGTGTGAAGTGGTACCTCATTTGGTTCTAATTATATTTCCCTAATAATTAATAATATTAAGCAACTTTTCAGGTGCCTATCAGTCATTTGTATAGCATTTTGGAGAAATATCTATTCAAATTCTTTACTCATGTATTACTTGGTTTGCTTTTTAGTTGCATTGCAAGATATTTTTATGTATTTCAGATATTAACCCCTTGTCATATAAGATTTGCAAATATTTTCTCCTATTCTATGGATTGTATTTTTTTCTCTCTTGATGGTGTCCTATGATATACAAAAGTTAATTTTGATGTAGTCCAAGTTACCTATTTTTCTTTGGTTTCCTGTGCTTTTGGTGTCATACCCAAGAGATCAATGCCACATACAATGTGATGAAGATTTCCCCTGTTACTTTCTAAGAGTTTTATGCTTTTAACTCACATGCGTAGAACTTTAGTCCATTTTGAGTTAATTTTTGTATATGGTGTAAGATAATGGTCCAACTTCATTATTTTGCACATGAATATCCAGTTTCTCCAACATCATTTGTTGAAATTATTTTCTCTATAAGCAAGTGTTTACTTCTGGGTTCTTTAGTCTATTCCAATAGTCTGTATGTCTGTCTTTACGCTAGTACCACACCATTTTAATTACTTTAGCTTTGTAGTAAATTTTGAAATCAAGAAGTTTGAGACCTCTAACTTTGTTCTTTTTCAGGATTGTTTTGGCTATTCATATGAAATCTTAAGAGGTCTCTTGAGGTTCCACACAAATTTTAGAATGAACAATTAGACATTTAATACAGAGCTGTCAAGTACTTCTTGGAATCTTGTGGAAGAGGCTTTGTGATTATGAATTTAATCTTTCTTTAATAGATGCAGTGTCTTTAAATTTTTTAAATTTCTGTTTGTGTCAATTTTTGAAACATTTTTTTGTAACAATTTGTTCATTCTATTAAAGTTGTCAAAAGTATTGACATAAATTTTTTTACTTCCAAAGCTATGACACATAGCTAAGAGAAATTAAAGATTTAACTAATTAAAATGAAATAAAAATACTCAGTATTTTTAAGAGGTCAATTCTTGATTCAATGAATTTCCCTCCAAAACCCCAGCAGGTTTTTTAAATACAAGTTAATATACTGATATCAAAATTCATATGGAAATTTAAAAGATTTAAGCAATATACATATATGTAAGAAAAGGACAAAGTTGGAGGATTTATACCATCTCATTTCAAGGCATACTATAGATCTAAATAAGATGGTGTGGTATTGGCATAGAAATAGATCAATAAAGCAGGATTTTAAAAAGTCTACAAAGTTGTACACAGTTCATTGATTTTTGAAAAAGCATCAACATTATTTAATGTTGAAATAATAAGCTTTTTCAACAAATGGTGCTAGAATAACTAAATATTCATCTAAATAAAGAAACTTCTATCTTTCATTTTTCACAAAAGCTAACTAGAAACATAGTACAGACCTAAAACTATAAAACTTCTGAAAGAAAACATAGATAAGTATTGTTCATGACAATTATCTCTGTACTTTGGAGCAGACAAAGTTTTCTTTGACAGAACACCAAAAATAGTTTTTTAAAGAAAAATTATAAATTTGTTTTTATATAAATTTAAAATTACTGTTCTTTATAAGACATAATTAATGAAATGAAAAAGTAAGCTACAGGCTAGGAGAAAATAATCACAATGTATCTGAAAAAGAACTTGCATGCAGAACATATTAAAAATACTTCTACAACTCATTAATAAAAAGACAATCAAATTTTTTAAATGAGAAAAAGACTCAAAAGACACTTAACACACATAAACACACAGACATACATAAATGTACAAATATACAATAATACATAATTGTTACTCAAGATCATTAGTCATCAGGGAAATACAAATTTA
The DNA here is from genome assembly GCA_004027375.1 of Macroglossus sobrinus. Classification (NCBI taxonomy): domain Eukaryota; kingdom Metazoa; phylum Chordata; class Mammalia; order Chiroptera; family Pteropodidae; genus Macroglossus; species Macroglossus sobrinus. The sequence goes on from PVKZ01000135.1 coordinate 779,767, forward strand.
AACTAACATAAAGTGGTACTCTCATATATTGTTTGTAAAAGTATAACATTATGTAGTCATTTTGAAAAATAGTTTGGAAACATTAAAAAGTTAAACAAAAATTCATCCTATGACTCAGAAATTCTACTTCTAGATATTTATTTCTAATAATCAAATCCAGAATCATCTCAAATGTTATTAGCAAGTGAGTAAATTTAAAAAATTTGTACATCCAATCCATTTACTTAAGGAATACTATGAACAACTGATATACTCAACATCATGGATGAATCTCAGAAACATTATGTTGAGAGAAAGAAGCCACATGCAATTTTGAGTACCATATGGCTACATATAAAGTTATAGAAAAGGAAAGATTATACTATGGTGATAGGAACAAAATAAGGGTGGAGGGGCATTGACTGAGGGTATTTTCTGGGGTGGTGGAAGAGTTCTGTGTCCTTAATGGGATGATAACCACACAAGCACATACTTTGAACTGTACCTTTAAATCTGTACATTTTAAAAATATAATTTATAATTTAATGAGGTAGAGTTTTTTAAAAAGTTGGTCTGTATTTTTTCACTGATGGAAACTAGTCCAGCGATTGGACCATGATTAGTCATATTTTCCATTGCTGTCCTACCAGGAAGTGGCATTAGAGAATTTATCAGCCTTTTTTTTTTTTTTCTGTGAATTCAAGGTGCCAATGTCCTTGGTAGGAATCCTAAAGCCTTCCTGATGTAGAGGATGTCGTGGCTCTAATGCAAAGAGGGCTCCCTGGGATGCCACATGTTTCCCATGATTCCTTGAGGCATGCATGAGACTACCTTTGTAATCTGCAATATACCAATTTTAATTTATTATATCAACTTAACATTCATCTTAGTAAAAGAGACATCAACACACTGATTATCTCATTTAAAATAGCACAATTTTTTTCTGTAATGTGTAGAAAACTTTTTGTTTACTGTTTTTGCAATGACAAGCCATATTGGTAGAGGTTCACTATTCAGCAGGACTCTTGTTAAATAGAAGAATTTTAGTTTGTAATCAACCCCAGTCTACCCATTTGCTTTCGGGCAGAATCACTTTAAGTAATTCCAGGTTGATTCAATCTATATTCTATTTTTAAGCTTCACGAAGTATAAAAATTTCATCTCTTCTTTCCTAACATTTAGAGCTACAGTCTTTGTACTTCTTATTTCAAGAAAACTCTTCTTTGCTCTAAGTAAAATGTTCTGTTCGAGATTTAGTCAAGGATGCAAGGCAAGGTATACAGTGACTGTCAGCCTGGCAATAGTAATCAGCAGCCCCCAGAGGTAATAAATAGCCAATTAACATATACAAGTGGGGGCCCAAGAACAGCAAAGAGAGGAGATGATTTTGTTAATCAGGATAGGCTAGTTTACACTATGGTAACTAATAATAAAAAAGAAAATCTAATTGGATTAAAAAAATAAAAGTTTTTTTTTTCTCACTCATGCTGCATTTCTATTGAAGATGGATGGGGTTTAGGATGTGTTGATTTGCTCCAAATAATCTTCACTCAGGAATCCAAACAAATGGAGTTTCCAAAATCTGGACTCATAACTGTCACTTTCAATCACATTTCGCTAGATAAGTCACAAGTGTTGAGAGAAAGCAATGAATTCCAAACATCCCAAAGTAGAGGAGAAATGAATATTGGTGAATAGTAGGATTGCTGATGATATCGTTGGTCACGTTGATTCCTGAAAATGCAGACAGTCAAAGGACTATATGTATCTGTAAGTAGCAAAGCTTCAAAATCTCATAGAGGAACTAGAGTGGAGCACAGACTCAAAGATTCAGTCCTAAGATTGGTTACAACAAAAGAAACTTAGAGGAGTGAATAGAAACTTGGAAATGAATAAAATTACATCTCCAGCCTTGCAAACTGTGGTAATGGGACCAGTGTCACTTTGGGCTCTTACCAGGAAAAATTAGATCATTTGTATCAGAGTGTCAGTGAGAATAACTTGGATCTAAGCACAGCTTAAGAGCCCAAAGGCCAGGTCTGAAGTATTGTGTCTTGAAGTAATTGACAAGGAGACCACTTAGCTTGTACTTGGTGGGTTCCTCTGGATGGAAATTGAAGGCTCCAGAGTTTTTTCTGCTTCCAGCCCATACTAACATGGAAAAGGAGATAATAAACCATTAAATGTGGGAAGTCTACATGTGAGTAAACTATAGAAAGAAGGGGCAGAAATTCTGAACTAGATATTGCAGTCCCTGATGTCTGGTGTCTTGCAATTTACCTGTCTGAGGTAAAGAAGAGAGGAAGTGCATACATGAAAGTTTGAATGCTAATGTTCTAGTATAAATGTATAGAAGGGTAACTTCCAGAGAACACTTCATGAATGAGGTTGGCCTGATGCAGGTTGCTCACCTGCATGGAAAACTTTTCATGGCGAGAGTTTGACCTAGTCCACCCCAAGATATAAAATCGCATGAGCAATTTTATAAACACATGGCTCAAGAAACGATAGGTACCCTAGATGGTCTTTAGGACATTTGTTTCAGTTCAACCCCAACCCTTCCTTAGGTTGATCAGGATTATTACCTGAGATATCAGTAAAAGAAAGGGTTCTGACTCATTCAGGGAAGTGTGTCTTGTTTTAGCTTATAATAAGTAGCTAAGGTATTCTGGACAATAAAAGTACTTCTATGGCTTCAAATTTTATCTATCCCTGAATCTTCCAAATTCACATCTTCTAGACTACTCTCTCAGAGCTTCAGCTGCATACTAAACTTCTCATCTACGTCCTATAGGCACTGCAAATCAACACTTCCCAAGAAAATTTAGTATATTTCCTCCTCAAACCAGTTTCTCCTCCTGACTGCCCCAGGGTAAGCCATTTACTCAAATGAGATATTCTGATCCCTCTCTGCCTCCTTCTTCTTCTAAACACCCAAATCCAGTCAGTCACCACGTCCTCATAAGTCCAACTCCATAACAATTTTAAATAGGTTCCCTTTCTTCCTTCACACTGCTTCAGGTCCTCAATGATTTTTGCCAAGACTATATTATCACACTTGTTTTTCCACCTCCATTCCCTCCCCAGAGCCCTCTACCTTTCATACTGCAACTAGAGGCTGTCTACTTAGCTTGTAACACTATCATGTTAATCCTCTTTTTAAAAGCTATTGCTCTTAGGATAAACTCCAAACTGTTTAGCCAGACCTTCCTGATCTGCCCCTCTCCTAATCTGAACCTGGTTATCTGCTCTGTCCCAGCACTCTGCTATCTAAAGGCCCTGCACAGCTTTCACTCTCATAAATGAACCTCACTTTTTTTTTCCTTTTCTTTTCTGAGCTCTCACATATCTTTTCTGGATCTCTCTTTTTCCTCTAAAAAAAAAAAACAAAAAACAAAAAACTCTTGACTTCTGCTGTGTCCCCATATTATGGAGAAACCAACCAACTACTTTTATGTTTATGGAATACCATTTTCATCTATCGCTTTGGCCTACTTATATCTAAATACTTCAGTTATTCAGTGTTAGACCCAAAAGGCTATAGGTCAATTTTTCACAACTCTGTTGATTTTATACAGCCTCTAAATTAAACAAAAGTATAGATGCAAAGCAATTTTTAAATATGTAATCATCAATTTATCTCTGTAGGTTTTATTTCTAAATTCTTTATACCACAATGATGAATAATTTTAAAATATAAATTAGTCCCATTTTTATTAATGATATGATGCGATCGAAATCATATAGATTTGAAAATCTATGTCAGGCTGACCAATTTTGCTTTTTAGCTGTAGTCTAAAAAACAAACTCAGCCAGCTATTCCACAAATGCCAATTAAAAGAGAAATTAGGTGAAAGAATGTAGATAGATCTACATACATCCATAGGTCTGTCACCATGAAAAAAAAAACACTCTTTTTTAATATTAAGCCTGTAAAATGACATATATGAAGGACAATAGGCTATTTTTATTAAATTAAAATAAAATCTCAAAGTCTGGTAATATTTATTGTCAGAAAAATATACTTATATGCTGGGCTTATACTTTAACATAGGAAACAAAATATTTAGCTTTAGGTAAACTGCATTTAATTATTATTAAATATATTAGCTACTGAAAAAAGCCCAGACTTTGAAGATACCAGTTCTAGGTTGTGTTATATTGTATACAAATTAATAAATGTCAATTGCAAAAGGAAGTTTCTAGAGAGACAGGATTAGTACATTAAGGACATGCAATTTTTCTACCTCATCTGCTGCACGACTCTACATAAGACTAAATATTTTATTTGCTGCTATAGAGAATTATGATCAGCCACATAACCAACATTTGATACTAGAATTAAGCTTAGTTATTGAAGAGGTAATCGAGACTTTTATCAGCAAGAAGTTGTGGTTCAAGAAGTCAGGAATATAGAAATGTGTCAGCAATAAGCTGAGTTAAAATTTTTAAACTTTGAGGCATGGCAAGATTTGATATTCATTTCACTGACTGTTTCTCCACCCACTTTTTAGTTCAGAGTTAAATTGGTGATGGAAAGGGGGAGGTACAGGTGAAGGGTGGATGGAGGTGGGAAGTAGAGTGACAGTAGCCAGGAAATAAACTCTGAACCCTGCAGCAGAATTGAGCAAAGAATCCTAGAGTGCAGGCTGCTTCGTGTAGGTTTCAGGCTTAGAAGATATTAAATAAAACCCACCAATTATGAGGAAGTTTTGGTGAGTTCCAAACTGTTACAGTGAATCCTGATGGTTCCTGGTGACAAGAAGCCAGTCATCTGTGTAAGATTCAAATGATCCTTTAGATTCCAGTTACAATATTAGATGAGGTAACATACAGGAAAATAATGCCCCAAATCAGTGCTGAGCACAAGTAAAATACGCAATCCAGAGTGAAGTAACTCCCTAGGTTATTGTGAATCGGATCAGTGACCCCAGGTCTTAAATCCCAGAACTGGTTCAGGATTCATGGCCTGATAATATCGATGATTAAAAACTGGATCTCAAAGGAAAAACTTATTTCCATTGAAAAAGAAGAGAGTTCACTGCCAGGCAGCTCAGAGATTCTACCCTGCAGGGGTTTTTTGACCGGGCAGCGTGAACCCCTAAATGACGAAAAAGCAAAATCTGATAATTCTCAAAGTTTAGATGTCCTGAAATACTTTTAAAAAATTGACTTTCGTGTTTGTCTTCATCTGTTCCTGTTAAATGTAGAGCAAGATCCACATATGATAATTAACAATTGTTGAGCATAGTCTCTAGGGAATTGAGTGGTAGAAGGTATCATGCTTTATAGGAGAGAAATGTAATATACTGCCCATGACAGCTTATATCATAAAATAAGACTCACTGGTTGCACTTCGCTTATAAATAGTTTGATTGCAGTTATTTGAATTCAATAAAATGTAATGAGGTGCTCTTAGCCTCTGGGCAAAACTGACACAGAATTTAATTTGCACTAGTCAACTGAAGGCGCAAAATGTTCCTGGGGAAAATTCTGTCGTGCCCTACACATGTACATCTCTTACTGACAGGTCCTTGGAAATCCTGCGTATAAACGTCCTTTGCGAATGAGACGGAGGGTGTGCTGATAACCACAAATAGGACTGGAATCGAACTAGAGTGTTCACTTATTTGATAGAATAAGCTAAGTTGTTGCTAGACCTTAGATTCCTTCCTAAAGTTCAATATTTTCATTTTGCAGTTTCTAGCCTAGTACACTGACAAATAAAAGCAAACCAGGGTGGGGAGGGGTATCTTTTTAAGGAAATATGGTAGGAAAAAAACCCACTTGAAATTAATTCTAAATTACTTTTTGGTGGTTCATACATGAACTCCCACAGTCATGAGATCTAGAGACGAAGGTGACTTTCTCTCAATAACTAGGGCATGAGATTTTTTTCCTTCCCGAAAAGTCAGGATTATGTGACCTTATAAATTGGTCTCATTACAGAGCTACTGACAGACAGACATATTGGTTGCTGCTAGTAGGCATATTGGCTGAAATTTGGAGGAGGAGGAGAGAACAGATGGAGTGGAGAAACAGAGTGATGGACGGGCCCCTCACACAGGCCCAGCTGGTAGGGAGCAGGTCATGTCTGTTACTACTAAGCTGAGAAAGATAAGAGTGTCAGCAGTGGGGAAGGTGATTCCATCAATCAGCCTCTTCATTATGGCAAGAATGAGCCTTGTGGTCTGAGGGTGGAAGAAGGGGGTTGGTCAGCCCATACCCCACAGGTGGCAACCCTGAAGGGGTTTATCTTTCACATTGCCAGAAGGAAGAAGAATGTGTCTTTCCCAAGTTACTTTTAGTTGTTGTGGGTCCTTCAGAGAAAATTCAGTTGATTATTTAATATCATATATTTTATTTTCAAGTATTTTTATTTTGAATTAAGTATTACATGGATGTTATACTTGGTAACATAAAAAAATCACATTACAAAATTTCCAGGTGAACCCCAGGTTCTCTTCTGTCTCCGTGGCAATGCCCAAGGCAAATGTGGTGGAAACAGGGAGGCTGTTTTCAGAATGTAAGTTACTTGATAATAGTGACTTGTTGGTCTTATTTATCTCTAATATCCAAGTGCCTAAAACAGAGGTGTGCAGTACATATTTATTGAATAAATTAAGTTAAAAAGTATGAGAAATGTCTCAAAATGATTTTAACTTCCAAACAAATACACTTTCTGGTTCTTTCTCTGATATATACTTTTACTTAACCAACAATTCTTTTCTGATGTTTGAATGTAGGTTCAACAGGTTCAACTATGGTAAGAAGCAACAGCAAATGGAACATTTGAGGCTATTAGTTAATAGATTCTCTCAGATGGTTGAGAGCTACCCTAAAGTTTCACACTATAGTGAGGACATAAGATCTCGGGAAAAGAATACTTCCTTTATTTTAGGGAATGTATCCTTATATCACACATAATAATAAGAGGCTGGTTGAATCTATTTTCAGTTTCTTTAAAGGCAAAAGACAATGCCTTCAAAATAATAATGCTTAATAAATGTTAAACCAATGAGTTTAAGTGATTATTTTTCATTCACAAAGTTTTCTAGTAAAGTATAGTGTTCATAAACTAATTTGGCTGTCTTAAATATTTCAGAGAGAAAAAATAAATGACCATATTCAGGGACTAGGAATGTAATCAAAGATCATGTTTTTAAGAATATTCTGAATATTCTAACCTAGAATATTTTTTTCAAGAGATATATTTGTTCTCTTAAATAATTAGATGCTTGCTAAAAATTCGGACCATGAAAATTAGAACAGTTTTAGAAGTTAGAACAGCAAATAGTTAAACTAAAAACTGACCTAGTAATTAATTATTACTAAAACCAATTTAACTGTGAAGGAGAGGTGTCATCTATTAATTTTAGAGACATTTGAAAGTTACTAACTTGTTCAAACAGTCTAAATATCTGAGAATCTGTATTTTCTTTTATCTTTCAATGGGAATTAATAATATATATCACTCATAATACAATAATAAACTTTTTTGAGGTTTCTGAGGATGTTTATTTTTTTGACTGTATATGACTTGAAATCTTTTAAGTTCTCTGTAAAGAAGTTCTATTACATAAAAACATAATGTAAGGCTACTTAATTAGTTTGTATTTCCTAATGAATAATTATTTGTAAAACCAACAAATTTTGAATGAATAATTAGAAAAGCATTTGTCTAATTTAAAAATGTACTCACATTTAAAGTATGAGGGACAGTTTACCCTTGTGTGATGAGATTTGCTTTAAGAGTTCTAATAAACTTTCAGAAAGGACAGTTATTGAATTCAGTAACTGGTTTAGATAGTGATTTTCTAATTGATAATGAAGGGTTTAAAATAACATATAAGTCTTGGATTGAAGGAGGCTCCCTATTGAACCTGTAAGGGAAGGAGATAAAGTGATTAAATGCTTGAGCTCTAAGAATGAGAAGGACCTTACCTGAATCAGGTCCTGTAACTATAGGTGAGTAAATTAACTTATAATTCTCATTTTGTTGGGAGTTCATGTTGATATAAAAATAGATAATGCATGTGAAGGACCTACCATAGTGTCTGAAACAGAGTTAGGACTCATAGAGAGTAATGGTTTGATTTTATGTCATCATTGTTAAGCTTTGCTAACATTACAGTTTGGTTCCTAAATACCCCAAAGATACTTAGTGCTTTAGTGTCCCTACTCTCCAAATACTACCTTTAAAAAAAATAAAGAAATTTAATCTTCCTTCCTTCCTTCCTTCCTTCCTTCCTTCCTTCCTTCCTTCCTTCCTTCCTTCCTTCCCTCCCTCCCTCCTTTCTTTCTTCTTCCCTTCCTTCCTGTTTCCTTTCTCCTTTTCAATGTCTATGTAATCAACAGATGTTTTAAATATTAACTGTATGAGAATCCAAAAGCCTCATGCAGATAGGAAATTTAAGGATATATTGACATTGCACTTTCATTGTCTATAAACAAGATATTTTAAACTATCTGGATTCTTTTATAAGGGGGAAATAATTTATAATTATAGGAGAAAATGCTCAATAGTAGGATTGTATATCTTCTGTAAATGCAGATGAAACTTTGTATTCCTGAGGGTATTTTTCATTTAGTGATATTTATCAGATTACTGATTGTATTTAAAAAATGATGAATTACAGGTATGCTCTCTTCTAAGTTTCCTAGTGGCCTAAAAGGACCTTCACTTTCTTGACTATCTCAAAATACATTTTACCATTTTCCTGGAGTGCATTTGCTTCTCACAACGTGTGAGATGTTCATACGCTGGTATCCTTTAGAATATATTTGTTGCCATTTAATTTGGAAATATGCACCTCTAAAGAAGAACCTCTCCTCATACTCGATTCAATTTGTTCACAATCATTTTGATATCCTAAAATAACATGGAAGTAAAAATTATAAAAAATACATGTAGTTATATATTTATATATCTATATATTAGTTATATATATAAATATTAAATTTGTGATTTGAATGTTTAGATATCAACATACAGAAATTGAGAATTGACTGTGGGGGAAAGATCTCAACCACAATCTGGATTATTTTTGAAATCTTTGGTTTTGGCGAAAACGAAAATATCGTTGCCAAGCTTCTTTCCTCTTAATTTTTAAAAATCATGTGTGTTTAAAGGAAAATTTAATCCACATGTTTCTTATTCATTTGCACTTAAGTTGTCAAACTGTTTTGTAATCACAAATCTCTATCTTCTCTTCACCCCAGAAAGTTGAGTTTTTCTAAGTGTGCACAAACAATAACCTCTCAGAAGAATGAATTTCAAATTCAAAAATCAAGGACAGGAGAAAAATGTGTATATCTTACCTGCTCTTGGGAGAGAAAAAGGTTTTTGGACTTCTGACTCTGATTCAAACCTTTTGAGGTAGACATTCACTTGCCTTTGGAAATATGTGATTCTTCTCTCCAAGAAAAAGTATTTTTAGAGTTCAAAATATACAGTAGAAGGTGCTAAATAAAAACAAAGTGGGAAGATTCTAATTTAAAATTATAAGTAAACATGACTGTGGATAATATTAGAATTTTGTTTTATAACAAAAAATTATTTTAAACTTTATAATCTCCACAATTGGTTTTATTAACAACTATCAACTCACAGCTTAGATGTGAGCTTGACAAAGTCAAAGTCAAACTTTCTTTATGCAAAAGACTTTATCTAAAATTTGTTTATGTTATAAATAGGAGAATTTACAGGAGGAAAATAAACATGAGATTTGTAAAAGCTTGTTCCATCTCTGAAAATAGCTCAGAATTTGCTATATTTACATTTTTTTTTAAATAAAACACTCTGTAGTGAGAGTTCAAATTCTGAAGCCCAATATAATAGAATGTTCTATTTGTGAACATTCAGAACTTTTGTTTTATGGGAACTCGACAATAGTTACTTTCATTTGAATATCTAAGGGAGTGCTAATTCCAAACACTTCCTCCTTTATCTTAAGATCAACCATTTGGACGATTTATTATCATGTACCCAATAAAATTCAATCTGTTGTGTTAATTAGTTATGTAAACACAATTTATAATTGTGGAGACAAAGCAGAACTAGGCAACTGGGTAGGTGAGAAAAGATCAAAGATCTTCCTTAATAAATTGTTACGCTAATTAGTGTTTGTCTTGTAGTGCTTCTCCAGGGGGTCTTTTAAACTCAAGCTTGGGAAAATCTGTTTAGAGAACAAGGAAGCTTTGGCTGAAAACAAATCTTGCCAAGCTCCCAAAACTGACTTAAAATCAGTGAAATGAAAAAAGAAGAACAACAAAAGTCTTCTTGAGGACACTCTACTCTAAAGACTGAAAAATAGAAAAGGACTATCAGATCACATGTGGCCTATTTTAGATTAGAAAACAGCTTTCCCTAGCCCCATTTTCTCCAAAAAAGATTGTGTATATCTTGCTTTGAAAATAATCAAGATATTGTAATATCAATATCTCTCAAAATGTTATTAAAAGGTACCCCAATTTTTGTAAGACAAAGTTCTCCAGGAGGTGCCGCGCTCTCCATCAACATTACTTAGGATTCTTCCCTCCTTTTTCTCCTTTATAGCAGTTACCATTACCCACCATATTATATCATTTAGCCACCTGTATTCTTTTGCTCTCTCTTCCAGTTAGAAAGGCCATGAGGGCAAGGATTTGTTTGTTCAATGACTGACTGAATGAAAAAAAAAATTAATGTATAGTAATTTTCTAAACGTTTTAGGAGCAACATGGTATATGGAGTATAACGTGAAATGGCCTTGAGCGATGCACTTAACCTTTCTGAATTCTATTTCCTCACAGGTAGGTACATGTGATTATTATTAACTACCTTTTAATGTAATATTGAAATTGGGGATCTCGACAGTCTATCATTTGGCAAATATTCAGTAAATTGTGGTTACTGTTTTGTCGTCATCATCATTTCTTTTTTATTTTGTCTTTATTCAAGCTCACTAACATTAAGGCCCGTGAGTTTAGTATTGTTTCTCTTTGCTTTTTACCTTACTCCTATTTGTTTGTTTTTTAGTTTTATTTATATTTTCTTAATTTTATAGTATATTCTGGGATGATTAGTCACTTCAAATGTTAAAAAGATAGAAATAAAACAATCCAATTATGATAAAAATTTACTAGGACCATTCTTAACGTTCTCCAAAAAATTCCACACATTTGTAAATTACTACTGACCTTTTCAATTTTGAAATATAGTACAGATAGAGGTAGATATTTTCTATTTCCAAGTATTGATATTTGTAAACACAGAGGCTGTTAGTTATTATGTACTTTGTTCAAGATTTTTAAGTAAGGTTTTGTGTAATTCCTTGAACACTTGGTGGAGATTGACTAGTCCCAGGTCTGTATCTAAGATTTGTCTTAGCATCAGCTATATCTTCTAACTTTGGGTCTTTACTCTAAATGACAATACTGTCTTAAAACTCCCTCCACAAAGGCTGAGAGTACAGAATAAAGAAGGAAGGTTAAAGATCCCCAAAAGTTACCCTTTTTAAAGTGTTCTTTATTTGCTCTAATTTTCTGTCATCCTGCTTGTTTCATGAGTTCCTAATTATTATGTAATAATAACTTGACAATACCTTTTTACCTATTATTAAGTAATATGTAAAAATAGTAACATGTGGTTGTTGTAGCAAATTTTAAAAATATAGACCAGCAAAAGGAAAGAGTAAAAATAATCTGTAATCTCATTAGATGGAATCTTTTTTTCTAGTATAGAAATAATTATTATCACAAAAATGTATTATAGTATACCTAGTAGTATGAAATCTGTTTTTAGTCTATAATTATAAATATCTTTCCCTATAATAAATGCAAAAGCAGCATTTCAATGATAAGAGTATGGATATATCAGTGTTTATTAAAACAGTCTTTTGTCTAGAGACATGATAGAAAAATCTATACAGGCAAAAATTGAAAATATGAATTTTTTTCTATGGTAGATAAGAGGAAAAGAGTTGATAGTTATATATTTTTTTCCTGCCAAATAACTCACTTTATTCTTGTATCATTTTTTCTCTTCTCTCAGATAAACCTTGTAAATAAACACACACACACACACACACACACACACACACACACACACACACACACATCAACTATAGACCCATCAAAGTAACCTAGAATAAAAATCCTTCTCCGTTTCATTCAACATTTTCTCTCTTGATAACCAGCACATTACTGTTTAAACAATAGTTTTCCATAAATATTAGTTGGATAGCTGAACAAATACAACTAAATCCCATACAAATATCATTCTGTGAGATCTATGATTATGGTTTTACCAGCTTGTTTGTTTTACCATTAATGGAAAAATGAGTTGACATTGACATTACTCCCTTTCAGTCCTTATCTTTTTAAGTGTCATTCTAGGCTCAAAGATGCCAGGTCAGTGTATCAGAATTACTTTGAGAGTTAGTTATAAACACAGACTCCTGAGCCTCTAAACCTGCTGATACAGAATGTCAGAATTTGAAGACCAGTTAAGTCTAAGAACTACTTCCGAGTGGAGTCAGCAACCAACTAAATTTTGTATACAATAGAATAAGTGTAGAACATATTGTACTTCCTAGAATGTGTGAAAATAATGTGTCATGGGGAAAGATAGAACTTGGGGAAGGAAATCTGTGTTCTAATAAAGACAATGGCATTATGTTGGTGTTTAAAGGATGGTGAAGATCTAGTGAGGGTAAAGAAGTCAGGTTTGAAGGTCAATTTTGTTTGGTGCAGAAATAATTTCATTTGGCAATTCTAATCAAGAGAAGAAAACCATCTGGGTTTATATATATGTTTTGTTTTGTTTTCACACGTGTTCTCTCTACCTCTGTGGCATCATTTGAGACTCTGGTGCAATTTATTAAAAAAATACCCATGCACTGATTATAAACAAGAATCTAATGTACAAAGGATGTTTTTTTCTATGCTTTTGGTATGTAAAAGTCTTTTAGAGATACCTGAGTTTACTTAGGTATTGTTAATCTATGAATGCATTAGTTATATCACCCTGTCTAATCAACCTGATGGAACCAAAACCAACCTTGAAATTTTTTTTCTTTTTGCAGGAAGATGTGAAAATTAATATGGCATGTAGGTGCTGTTGGTTTCAATTAAAATCAATATCTGTCCTGATTTGTGCCTCTTGTCTCTATGACAGCAAGGGGGCTGGCTAAGGGGATACATCTGCTCCTCTCTCCCAAAGGGGCTCAGAACAAGTGAATGACCTGCAGTGTTTATTATTAAGTTTTCAAAGGGAAAGTTGTTTTGGTCTAATTGAAGCAATAATATGAGAGAGGTTATTTCTGGTCAGTTCCCTGCTGTTTTCACTCTGGAGAATATATTCCAGGTGTTTGCTATGCTGTACCACAGTACAGCACTGCCTTCTCTTGAGTTTAAGCATGTTAGTGCCAGTGGAGCAATAAACTAGCTTTAGGAGTTGAATCCAGTTTTGGAGTTTCAAAGATACTTTTTTAGTTAACATTGTAGTAACCAGATGGTTAATGGCCATATTCATTTTCAAAAGTTCTAATGATCATGGAATAGAGCAAAGAGACTTTATAAATCTCTAGTATGTTAAAGAACAATTTCTTTTGTTTTCCTTTACTCTAAAGAGTACCTGTAATGTCATGTCACTATGCCTCACTTATAAAATAAATGTATTTTTCCATTCAGATTAATTAGTAGTTCACTTCAAGTAAATAAAAAAGTTAAAATCCCTCTAAATAGTCAAAATATCAGCCACTGTTAATGTATAATTGCCTATCGTATTTCTTTGTTTTTGAAAAAGATATTCTAGCTCTATGATTTTCAAATATTTACGGAAATACCTTTTTCAAGGAGGTATTTCAAATATCCTCAAGATGTCACAAACAGTATCAAAGATGATTGGTTAAGGGTGTAGACTCTGAATCTAGATTTTAGATATAAATGTGAACATCCAGGACATAATATTTGGCTGATGTAGAGATGACTAGCCATTTCTAATAAAGGATAAGGTTGTCAAATACAACAGTTTGGGAGTTTCAGAGGAGACCCTCCACTTATTAACTAGCAAATAGGTAATATAAACTATATTACTTTGAGATATTTTTTCCTAAAATTACAAAAATGAAAAGAGTATGTTAGTGGAAGTTAATCTTAAAATTAAGATTTATATGCAATATTCATTAAGATACTTTAATATCATTAAATTTCCAAGTCACCCATTTGGTAACTACAACAACAAAAGATGATTCTAAAGGTGAAAATCGACTTCTTCCTGCTTACAAGTGCGGTTTTCAATGTTGATTTTGCTTATTTTCATCTGTGAACCTAATATGAACCCACAGATCAAAATACTCACATTAAGAATATGGGCTGGATTTTAGGCTAATCAGGGGAAATGCCTGGGGAGGGTGGTGGTGGTGTCTGCTGCTCACCCGCTTAATCACGCAGACATTTTGAGTCCAGGATACTTCCAGACCCTGAGTGGTAGTGATTTCTCAGTTCACATTCCCAGATGTGGGAGTCAAAGGGTCTAGCACCTAATGTTCTCAGAGGTGGGGCTCTAGGATGGGAATTGCTTTGCCTTTCCTGAAAGAGAATAATGAGTGGCACTCAGTGTCAAGAGTATCATATTTATAAAATACTTTGGGTTCTCTGGATGATGTTCAAAGGCTAGGCAAGATTATTACTTATGTATTTTCACTAATTCAAGGAAAAGGGAGAAATCTCACTCCAATGGTTGTGTATCAGGCAAAGGAAGCTGACACGTTCATTCCTCTCATTATTCTTTCCCTGTTCCTCTAAATACCACACACATAGCAATGGTCAATTACAGGGGAGCAGGTGAGGTGTGCAAATTAACACAGGAGAAAAGTGGTAAAAGTTGGGAGGGTGAGTTGGGAAGGGAGAAGGGGACAGAAGGGAGGCCTGCCTGGTGCAGAAGGCAAGCCTCATGCCACTCAATAAACATGACAGTTAATTAAAGATTTCAATTCTTGAACAGGAAACAAACAAAAAACAACTTTTATGATTCCATTCTGAGTATTTCCAAAAAAGTTTGTGATGTTATTGTCCTCCATTGGGGAGATTTGTCCCAAAACAAAAATGTTTCCTTTTTAATATGTAATTACAAAAGAAATAACTTTAAAACTCAGATGATTTATAAGAACAAAATGAAAATAACTTCATTCTATTTCAAGGGTCACTGTTTTTAGAGAGTGTGCTCAGATTATTTGGCTAATTAAAGGCTGTGGTCATATTGCAGAACTAATTATTTGCTATTATTTAATAGCCATAAAATAACTCAGAGATGAGAATAAGAAGGGAAGTATCTGTTACTCCTCCTGCCCTTTGTAAAACCTTACAAAGGTTTTCTGGCAGGTGATGCCAGAAACTGTAAAAATCAATCCCCATTTTAATAGACATTAATATCTAGACTTTACTATATAATGTAGAAATCATTGTATTTCTAAAATTAGCATCTTCACTGATCATTTCAATGAGATAAATAGGAGAATCATAAAGACTAACTCCTGAGTTTTATTGTTCTATGGTTTGAGATGTGCTTAACTTAAGAAAACCATATCTAAGGTGAAAAACTGCACATATATTTGAAGGTCCTTTGTTTTGCATAAGAAAACCACATTTTTAACAATTGGAGAAAAATAAAATGCATGTACTGCCAACCCTGTTGATCATGTTATTTTCCCTTTTATTATTATAGTGTTCTTCAGGCTCATACAATAACCTAGAGTAGTAATGAGCTTCAATTATCACTTTTTGGAGACATTTCAAAGAGTTTTATAGTTGATAAAATATGAAATAAAAGATCATTTATATTATTATTTTTCAAAACACAAAGTTAACTTTGAAATATTTGTCTCCTTACAATCTTTCTATTAGGCATAAAAAATTATCTCATTTTTTAAAATAAGAAAACTGAGTCATAAACTGATTTATTCACTATTAAATAAAAAGCTTTTATCTCCTGTATTTAAAACCATTGTTTAATTATAAAGTTTTAAGAAGCTGTTATTGTCTATCACTGACTTAACAATTTGCTGATTAAAAATCTAGTGGCCTGGGGAAAAAAAGTGATATACTTCTAATAGAGCTGGGCTGTACATGCAAGGACTAGATTAGTAAACATGAGCTGAGTTTCTGGTTTCGCCATCTTAATATTCATACTAAGTATTATTCTTAAACTGATGGGTGGATGGGTGACGGGCACAGCTTGATTGTTGTTGATAACCTTGGAGCAGAGGTTGAAGCAGGGTCAGTTTAGCATTGTAGAAACTGTCCTTGAATACGTATAGAGGATATCAGTATCATTTTTCACAGCAACTCTTGGTATGAGTAGCTCATAGTCACATGTTTACTATGTATTTTTCAAAGATTTTGTAGCATATCTTCTTAGAATTTGAAGATACTGGGGATCAAGTTAGTCATATCATTTTATTTTATAGATAATGGAGCTTAAACCCACAAGGTCAATTGTCTTCTCTAAGGTCACAATCATGTACATGAGAACCAAGGGATAAAATCTAGGAATCTTGATTATTTCCCTCTATGACCCCAAATTGTCTTAACAGATGTATCCTCATAATAACCATGTGATGCATGAATTGCTATCTATACTTGTTTTAAGAATAAGAGACATGCGTCCAAGGAGTTGTGTGACACTCCATCCAGAATCTCAAACTTATTAAGGACAAAATTTGATTTAGTACCCAGTCCCTGTTCAAAATTTTGAAAGTCATCTGAAAAAGCTTCCAGTTATAGTTTTACTGTAAAATTTTTGGACTATTTCAGTTTATCTGTGAGATATTTACTTAAGGTTTATTGTCATGAGCAACAGTTAAATTTATTAAAGATCTACAAAGCTAAAGTGGTGTTGTTTTAATTATAACATCCAGTGGACTGAAAGATTTCATTATCTTGCTATTTTTGCATAATAGTTATTAATGGATGAACTGAGTTATTTTGTTTATGATTTTATCTGAGATCCTATGTTTGAAGTTATGGTTTTAAAATAAAGCCGCATAAAGTACTTCATCTTTGTTTTCAACTGTTCTTTTGACACACTATTTCTTTGTGTCTCAAATATTCTAAGTTGTTTACATTTTCTGGCCATGTGAGAATCCTTGCCACTCTCAATAAAGACTTTAAGATATTCTGATCTCCTGTTTATCTCACTGTTCTCCCTTCATTTATTCATTTTATAAATATTTACTAAGCATCTTGTTCACGGCAGGCACTGTCCCAAGAGCTGGGAAAAGAGTACTGAAAAGTAGAAAAAGTCTCTGTCTCCAGTTAGCTTCTGATTGGAAGATACATTCAATGTACAAATATATGTATAACATTTCAGGCATGAAACTGTAAAGAGTAAAAATGAAGCTGGGTAAGTAGCTAGGGAGTGTGGAGGTAAGAGAGGATTGCTGTTTTACACACAGTGATCCAGAAAGGCTTCAGTGATGAGGGGACATTACAGCAGAAAATCTGAAGGAGCAAGTTATATAGAGATCTGAGGAACAGCAAATTAAAGGCACTAAGACAGGCCTGGAATGGAAATAGTCAAGGTACAGCAAAATGTTGAGAGATTAGAGAAGCAAGCAGTCAGAGGGAGCCAGGACTTAGAAAATCTTGTGGGCCATTTTTAGGATGAGTGACATGAGGCATCACTGAAGGAGTTAGAGCATTGAAGGAATAAATAAAAAATAAAGTTTGTATTTCAAAATACCTGCTTTGTGAAGATTTATTGGAAGGTGCAAGAGTAGAAGAAGTAGAGAGACCAGTTAGAAAATTATTGAAAAAAATCTTTGTCATAAATGCTGGCTTAGGTCAAAGAAAGTCACCAAATTTTGGTCGTATTTGGATGGTAAAGATGAGAAGATTCATTCAAAGATTTGATGTAGAGTGACAAAGAAAGAAGAAAAAAGATGCTTGTAAGGTTTTTACCTGAAAACTAGAAGGATGGCAATAATCTGTTAGTAAATAAAAACTGATAGTAGAATATTTTGATGAAGAAGAATCAGAAATTTGTCTTTTGACAACTTATGTTTGAGATGCCTACACATAAATGGAGATCTTGAGAAAGCAGCTGGATTATGAGTATAAAAAAATAGAGGGTGGGAGTTCATAAATGGAAATGATTATTTGGGACTATCCAGACGCAGAAGCTTGCCAAGGGAGTGAGGATAAATACAGAAGTTAGAGGATTAAGCCTGTTTGTTAAAATATTAGGGAGATAAGAAGGAGCTAGTGAGAGCATGGAGAAAGAATGGCCAATGAGGAAGGAAGAGTATGCTGTTTCAGAAGCCAAAAGAAAAAAAAGAAAAAGAAACAAGTAATTAATAAGATTTGCCCTCTTTGTTTGCCTTTTAATCAAACAGGATGCTAAAGGACTGGCTCAAAATGAACACAAAAATTATGTTAAGTATGATCACAAATTTTAAAAAGATGCTTACTAGAAAACATTAATGGGAGACTTAATTATAGCTTTCTGTTCACAGAATTAGTTTGTATTTAATTCTTTTTCACAAACTGGTTGAGTCTGAGATTTGCTCTAATGTGATTTTGCATTCTCATAAAGAAGGAAATATGGAATAAGTCAATAATTCTGAAGGTTATTTTTCCTAGAAAGACAGTATGGTAATAGTGTAAGGAACACAAGCTTTGAGGAAAGTGCAACCTGTGTGTGAACCCAGTTTCCACGCACATATTAAAGAGTAAGGCCTTGGTCAAAGTGCTTCATTTCCCTAAGGCTCACTCTCTTTCTCCTGGGTAATTAATAAATATCTCTCAGGATTACCACAAAGATTAAATTTAAAAACATAGGTAAATTGCTTAACACACTGTTAATATTTAATATTTATCTATAAATCACTATATATTTTTAAATAGATGACTTGCTTTGAAAAACTTGCATTGCATATTAACATCTTCCATGTAGATATTCAAATTATCTTTACTATGAACTATTTGTTTAGTGATATATATATATAGCTTCTTATAGCTAATGGATTTAGTATTGAAATTATTAAGCAATTCTTTACTTTCTCCCAGTTTTAACTCTGGGATAAACCGATAAGCAGAATACCTCTTCTTACACCTCTTGCTTAGACATTCTGAAAAGTCTACCATCCTGAGAAGAATAACTTTATCTTCCCCAAATTTTGTTCAACCCAGCTGGAAGATCTGAGTAAGAAAAATCTCCCTGAAACAGCTGTTGCCTTCAAGTTGAGCAGAATTCCCCAAAGAGAATATATTTTAAAAACATAAATAAATGATTTTGTGGCCTTTTTAAAATGTTCTGCATATATCCTCTCTAAATCACTTTTTTGTGCAGACCCCAGTGCATAAGGAGCCTGAGTTATCTATCTCATCTCAATCTCACAACGCAATTGCAATTTGAATTCAGATGATGGATCTATAATCTATTACAAAGTGAAAGAAAATTCATCTTCAGGAAAAACCTGAATGAGGAGAAGATTCTAATTGATGCTATTTGCTTTTAATGGTGTTTTCTTATCCCTAGGGTGAAGAAGTTCCATTGTCACCAAGACACTTTATTATTCAATTGTTGTCCAGGCACCACAGCACCATCCAGCAGGGACTAGACCTGGATCTCTTCAGAGCTCATTAATGTGCAACCTCTGTTGACTAATGATATAGCTGTGGTTAAACTTAAAATGGTCTTTTCTACCTCCTAAGAGGTTGGCCTTACTGCCCCCAGAGTGCTTTAACCAAAGGTAATGAAGCTAAATATTCTAAAGTGTACTTCAAGCATGGAAGTCAGACTATAAATAAAAAGAGAAAAATGAAACTTTCATAGAAAAAGAGGCAAAGGATTATTCTAATATTTTACCCTTTGTTGTTTAATTAGGAGTTTAGGCAGTTTACCTACTATGCATTAGAAAATTAGAATGGACCGCTACATTTGGAATGGGTAACTTTTACTTTGAGTAAATGAATTATTATTTAAGCATATTTTCAAAATTATAACTAATATGTTATAATGAAAATGTGGATTGAGATTTAGTCCATAGAACATATTTCATTAGGGAACAAGGTGGTAAGACATTATAGAATAAGGTATTCTGCTTGAATTTCAAATAAGAGTTCTGTGCCTTTCCTTAAATACTAAATAAAATTATGATACAATTTTATGTTTATACTAGACAGATGGTTATTTAATTTAAAATGTCTATTGAGTCCTTGCCATGTGCAAAACTCTGTACTAGACACTGGGGATTATAACAATGAACAAAAAATAACCTCTTCATAAAAGGAGCTCAGTTTCTGGTTGACTTGGTCAAAGCCTCAAATGAACTAAGAGGAGAGAGAAAAATTAATTGCAAGACAGAATTAACTGAACAAATCAAGATACACTGAAGAAAAAGCTGATGGGTGATTATGGAAGGCTGTTACTATTTGAGTTGCATAAAATGCACTTAAACAGGGAGAAAATGGCATATTTTTGATAAATGGAACAGCTGAAGCAAAGTTGTGAAATTGTGAAATTTGTTCAGAAAGTGGAGAATGAACTTGGGTGGCCAGACCATAGGCTCAGGCAAAGATGATATAAGAAAAAGGACTGGAATCATAATCTAGAAATGTCTGAAAGCCAATTGAGGATTCTGGAGTTTCTCCTGTATAAACTTGGCAAACAGTTTTGGGTAGGAGTGTATATAGTTATGGTTAAGAAGAGATAGTTGAGACTATACATAAATCTAATGGTGAAAATGTAATTCACTGTGTTAGCTCTAAATGATAACGCATAGATAGTTCTTTTTATATATGTTCAGTCTGCTCTGACTCTTCCTTCCTCTTCAAATTTCAAACTGAAGTTACAATTTATTTCTAACATTTAAAAATCCAACAGAGATAGAAATATCATTGGCCCAGTATGCTAAAGAATGTTAAGGTACACTTGACACCTTGTCTCTTCAGCACTTGACTCATTCCACAGCCTCTGTCTTTCCCAGTTTGGCTCACTGGTTTTTTGTTGTTGTTGTTGTGTTTTGTTTTTTGATCGAGAGACTATTCTTCCTCCATTTTAATATATCCAGAAATAAAACAAATCTCCTGACTCACATTTCCTCTATTTTGCTGAAGTGTGCTCTTGGCGTCTTTGTGTTGGTCACTGGGCTCTCTGCCAACTATATACAGAATCCAGAGCCCTAAAATCCAAGACCTAACAAGGGTTTTGCCAGCCCTTCTTCGTGTCACTTCTCCCCTGCCAGCCTTGGGATTAGAAACCCAAGAATCCTGAACTCCATACCAGTGACCATGGCCTTGCTGCCTACAAACCAAGAGATCTTAGCTGTAATTCCCGCCCATGGGTCCATGCTAAATTTTATCTGACTACATTCATACCCAATACCTGAAACTGGGAAAGTTCTCTGACCATGTTTACCTATTGGTTAGCATCTTTTGTCAAATCTGTTTTCGTTTCTTCTTGCATCTTTTTGTTGTTGTTAGGAGCCATTAAGCCTCATCTATAAGTGCCCACAATTAACAGTCAGTGCAACTATAGAATCTCCTGAAATACAGAAAACAAATTTTTTTTAACAGAAAGGCAACAAAATATGAACTTTTGCACTACATAAATTAACATGATGATCAAGGACTGTTTAGTCTGCATTTAGACTTGAAGAAATCAGAAGCTTAACGCTTTCCTTTAACTCAAACAAGCAAATAAACATCTGCACTTTTATATGCTATAACAGGCTCTGTGTTGAGGTGACTTATTTCTCTTCATGCCCTGCCATTACCTTACTTCCAAGCCAGAGTTCAAATTGTACTTAATCACATGAATATGTCTGGAATGCAAACAGGAAAAGAAGGAAAACAGGCCAATTGATAGTTGATTGATATGTGGGCTAATCCTATAGCAGAATGTTTCTCTCACTTTATAATATCTAATTTATGCTTTTGAAAGTAGAAGTAAGGTCAAAAAGGACAATTTTTAAAACGTTTTATCTTAACTTGATTTTTTTTTCTGTATTGTTGTTAACTACTGATCTGAAAATCTACAGCATATGCTGGACTAGTGAAATGTTGCAGTTCCCAAACCTGGACGATCACGGTTCCAGTCCAGACTTCTGGAATAAAGGTCTCCCAGTGATGATGTCCTGGAATCTGTGTTCTTAATGAGTTCTTCAAGTGTCATGAATGATTGTTATAGTAGGAAGCATTAATACCCAATATAAAAATATTAAAGTGGTATTAATTTATATTTTAAACTTTAATTGATGGTTTCCTTTTTAGAGTTTTCTTTTAGAATCGGGATCTTTACAGATATATCAACTATGATTGTTTTGTTTGTAAATCATATTACTACCTCTCAAGACAAAAAGAAATAATTTGAAAACCTGAGGTTAGGACAATGAGAGAAGTTAGAGAGGAATGTGAAACAATCTGATGAGGGAGTTGTAAATAAGGTTTGCAAGCAATTGCAGAAAACAGAAGGATAGTTTTATTTTGCTTTAAAATACTGGGTTTTAGCTAGAGGAGTTGGTAAATTGGGAACTTTACATTTAACGGTTATTATAACAGTTGTCATAATTTGCACTTGTTATAGAGAGAATAGTCAGACTATGTCTCAATGAAAAAGTCTACATAAAAAATTCTATAAAACATAATTTTAAGTCCGCTCACTGAAAAAACCCAAGAAGTTACATAGATAATTCCCTGTCATAGCATAACATTCCTAGACAAATGCAAACCAAGCAAAGTTAAGATCAATTCCAGAGATCGCCAGAAAGGCTTTTAATTATTTTATTCTAGTTTTTTCACAGTCCTTGCTGCAAGATAAATCTTCTATCTATTTAATTTAAATCATCTCTCTAGTTTATTTTTTATTATACTCCCTCAGTGGAGATGGAGAACAGCTGGTCAACCTACCTCTCAAATGCTATTTATGACTGAATGTATCTTTTTAAAATTCAAGAACTCTAATTAAAATTTTGGAAATTTCTGCCTTTTTTCAGATTTCTTTCTTTTTTTTCGTTTCTTTATTTTTTTTTCTTGATATAAGTGCTTGTCTAATGGAACTTAAGGGATAGACTTATACAAGGATGTTTCTCATCTGTAATTTTATTCTATTTATCTAAACTTCAATATATTAGAAAAGCAATTAGAAGTATTGTGCATCCTTTTGAACTGACATTTAATTATTAATATTAATGATTAAAAAGGCCTGTGAAGTTCAAACATTAGGCAGTCAGCCCATCTGTTGCACACTAATTTCTTATTGGGTACAAATGGTTTCTAGGCAAATTGCTTTGTCATTTTGAAATACAATGAACAGATTATTGGTTCTTAGCTTTGCTCTCTTCTCCTTCTCTTCCAGTTCTGAGAATTTTTGCATTTCTTGTATTTTTTTTTTCTGGTAATCTTGCTACTTGACTCACTTTTTTATCACTTAAAAACCCACTAGTTCTTTTTCTTTTTACTCTGTGTTTAAAGGAAATGCTTACTTGTCCTATCTTTTTACTCCTAAAATAATAATACTGTTTAAACTTAATGTATTGACAAATATTGAAAATAAAGTAATATCCTCTGTAGCAATTAAGAAAAATAAAAGGAAACGAGTTAAATTCAGTCATCAGGTGTCAAAGAACAAGCCCTAACACTATGCTTTGGGAAGCACACTTCTGATCTTATAGATCTGGGTGTGGAGGCACCATCTCTTCCCTTTTTTTTCTTCCTGTACCATTAAGAAAATATTTTTCTGGGGGAATGAGTGTACAAGGAAAAGGGGCATCTTTATTTCCCAAGTAATACAACTTAATCTGGCCTAAGAATCAATCAAATCTGAGATTGCTCAAGAAAGACAAATAAAACCACCTAAAATAAACAATTGCCTATATAGAGCCCTAAGAGACATTACTGTGGCCGTGTAATGGTTGGCTCTAAGGTTTTCAGTGTGAGTTAGTGAGTGACCGCAGCTTTATACAGGTGACAAGAAAACCACCTGGGAGGGCTGCCTGCTGTCACAATGCTCCCTGGGAGAACTTTACTCAGTGTGAAATTATAAATTAATGTATGATGGTTCAGTTTTGATACTTTGATGAATGGTATTAAATGAATAGTATGCTGCACTTTCTAATATCCTTGCCTAAACAAAATAGGACTGGGAGATTTTCCCTTCCTCCAAATGGTAATTTAGGAAATGAGCCATAAACTCTATGTGCATATGTTTACCTTAAAAAGCCCATTAACTGAAGTACAAGTGACATGAATCTGACCACCATGTGTCTAGCATGCTATCTCAAAAGGTGCCACCTAATAGCATTCCTGACATTATCCTGAGCCCCCAATGAGAAGGGAAAATGAAAAGAAAAGGGAAATTCTCCCCCGCAACTATCCCACTCAGCAAATCAAGCAGAGTTTTGTCGAAAGCAAAGCAAAGTCAGAATTAAAAAAGCAACAACATGATATATCTTGGTCTTCTTCCAGAATCAGTGAGAGTTCTTGCCAAAAAGCAAGAAACAGTATCTGAAATGTTTGAAAGGCAAAGGTTTATGCCAGCCCTCATCCACAAGGTTACTTGAGATGGAGATGAGGAGGTCCTGAATGATTGGCATGACTTTTTGTCATTATCGGTTAAGGGTTGGAGAGCTTACTTGATATGCCTGGCCATTTTATCCAGTGCCAGAAAAGCAGCATTTCTTCATAGTTGAGAGTGTTTAAGGTCTGTATAACATAGCTAAGCAAAGAATCATTCTAAATGCAATAACAGGTTTAGCTGAATTTGCTTGACAATAGTCATTGGATGTAAGCCCCAGCCATGAATAATGCACCGGTCATTACACAATTTTGTTTTGATCATATCTCCCTCAAGTCAAATGAAATATCCAGTACTTCTCACCCTCTGGGTAGGCCACACAAATGCAGCATTTGAACATGGCCAAGCCCTGCTCAAAGTGACAGACACTAAGCTAGGGGGCAAGGTGCAGACAATATACCATTTGGTAGCAAACAAGGTTTACTTTTCCTCTTAACCCTGACTCTTTATAGGCCCTACAGGAGTACAGAGAAAGAGAGCAATCTAGGATAGTCAAGAAGAGTATGTGTAGTTAGTATCCCTGATAATTTCTCCTGCCTTCTATGTAAATATGAAATAGGATGAAGCTATAGAAATGTAGGCAACAGCTGATATTTATGACTAAATCAAATGTATTTTATCCTTTTTTCCCCTACTACTCTCCACCAGTCTGACGGGACAAAAACTGAATATATAAGGTTTTAATCTAAGAAATGCTTTCCAGGCTCTTCTACTCTATAAACAGGTATGTCGATAATTTCTTTTGGAGGTGCATTAATTTCTTTAGGTCACATACCCATTTTAGGACCATATCCTCTATTTGGTGAAACCCATGACCTTGAACAATGGCCTGTATCATTCATTATTTAATTCAACATATATGTAAAGACCAAGAACTAAGCTAGGAGTTAGGAATGCAGCAGTGTTATGACATTAAGTAATTGATTAAAATAACTGCATTGACTTACAGAAATTGAAAATCAAACAAATCGAAGATAATTTTTTTGGTTGTCATTTTTAAAGGGAGATTGCCTCAGGTTCACAAGGCTTTAAATTATAGACTAAAACTTCATCCTATAGGCAGTATGATTTAGAATATCAGATCCAGTGAATGCAATGCTAACTTTAAGGTCAATTTAATTGCTTAATATTTTTTGCAACATATTATTTAGAGTTCATAGCATCAAAATATTTGGAAGTAAACTAGAAGAAAATATATTTAACATTCTCAATTTAAAGATTAAAAAACTGAGATTCAGAGGGATTAAACTGAAACTCGAGTTTAAAGGTAGTAAATTAAATGCAACAGAAAACTCACTCAAAGGACAATGAAATGATCCACAAAGACAAAGATGCAAGCAATGAGAGAAAAAGCATTTAGGAGTCTAGGAAACATATGGCTGAGGGGTAACAGACTTGGCAGAATTTAGAAATGATATTGTAAGTCAGCAATGGCAAAAATGGAGAAGCAACTGGATTTACATTTCAAAACTTCCACAAGGTGACGAATGGGAGGCATGAGGTACCACTATAGTGGAAATGATTGTGGGAATATAAAAAATATATATATAGACTCATTGTAATTTCCATAGATGAGGTTGAAAAAAATCAAATAAAGGAATATTTAAAGGGAGAACTGGGAAAAGAGCCTTAAAACCTGGCTCATTGAACTATGTTTTATTCATTATGTGTTTAGATAGACTCTGTGTGTGTGTGTGTGTGTGAGAGAGAGAGAGAGAGAGAGAGAGAGAGAGAGAGAGAGAGAGAGATTCTTAATAATATACTAGACTACTAAACAAAACTTAATCATGATATATCTCAAAGGTCATCATGAAACTGAGTCACTATATAGAAATAAAAAGAAATTACTGTTCAACTTCTTAGATATTACTTGAAAAAAATTTGGAGTGACTATATTAATGATTTGTGCTTTTTATTTTATTGTGGATTGAGTTTGAGGCTTTTTTTTTTTCTGGCTAGATCATGAGGTCCTGGAAAAGGTCTAATTTATATACAACTGAGAGAACTCCGAAAACTAGGTAGTCTACCACAAATTGTGGTAACATGTGAGTTACAAAGCCCTGTGGGAGAAAAGAATCTACTTTGAAGTCTACTTTGGGACTCACAAATCTCCAGCATTACAATTCTCATACTAAGAGGAAGCCTGTTTCAAAACTAGAGAGTTTTTCTTATCTTACAGAAGAGACTGAACATGAAAGAAAAGCAAATGTTACTTTTAAGATATTAAAAAAAAATCCAAAATATTTAAGAACTAGAAAATCCAAAGATTATTAAAGGGAAAATGTTATCATTATGGAAAATTAATTCCTCTATGGTATCATGATCATACCCAAATTCTGGAATTTAAAAATAAAACACAAGGAAAGCAAGTATGCAGGTAGGGGGAGAGAAAGAGGGAGGAAGGGCAGGTGAGCAGGGCACAGCGATTATAAGCAGTTTAGGAGCTTTTTTTAAACCAAAATTATCTTAAAACGCCTCATGGAGTAATTACTTAATTATAATTTCTGTTTCACTTTTTAATTTTATTAAGATGAAATTTTAGTTCATGGTCATGACACTTGATTATAGTCACTAGCAAATCAAATGGGATTGTATCTCATATCATAGAACCAGTAGGGGGAAAAAAAAGATTATCTTTTAAAGTCTTTGGCTAAAGTCAAGGCTCTGATTATATAATAATTAACACCACAAATAAATATAGAAACTAAAAGACAATTAACAGATATGTTATTCATTACATTCTACTTTGGACTTCAGCCATTATTTAGTCTGTTGTTGAAATGTGCTTATTAGGGTGACTAACTTGTCCTAGTTTACCTGGAACCTTCCCCATTTTGGAACTGAAAAAAGTCCCACATCTAAGGAAACCTCTCATTCCTTGACAAACTGAGGCAAGTGATTATTTAGTTTATATTGTCAAATTATTATAAAAGGACCAATAAAGCACATTAATATTTTTTAAAGGAACATTTTTACAAACAAAAAACAAAAAACAAACTCTTACTGATATGCTAAAAGCAATTAAAGCACATTTTTCTTTGTTAATTTGTTTGCAGTTTGTAAGCAGTATTAGAACCAGAGGTGCCAGAAGTTTTTATAAGAGGCCATCCCTATGCAGTTCCAAGCCAGGTCCAGTAAGAAAGAGCCAGAAATGTTCAGGCCAATTTTGAAGATTTAAAAGGTTCAGATAGTTCGGATAAGCTTTGGACAAGCAGCCAAATTCTGGAAGCATATCTGAACTTCCTCCAAATCACAAACCTTTTGAGATTTGCTTTTCTTTAGTCCAAAGTCACTGCAATAGCTGACAGCCTGTTCACAGCTTTACATGAGCAATAATAAGCATGAAATTATCGGAGGCTCCAAGTCACGCCATTCCCTCATTGTTTGGATAATAAAGTTCAGAAGTACTGAAGATAATCTCACTAGAGAGACAGAGACCAACTTTTACTTATCATTTTTTGTTCACTTCCTTTTTAGCTAATTAAACCTTAGTTCTTCACAGGAAATAAAACTTTGCAACCTTTATAATGGTTTGGCTTGGTAATATTGTATATATCTTTCCCGGTTTGTCTGGAAAAACAGGAAAAGAGAGGTGCCAGTGTGAAGATCCAGAATAGGGGGTTATCTTTCAAATTAGCAGATTTTTTAATTTGCACGTGGCCAGGGCTGGCTGTGCCATTGGGTCAATAGGGATGTCTGTCCTGGATCTCTGGAAAGCTTTCGAGAGACAAGGGGGTGGGGGGGGTGGGGCGTGGTAGAATACCAAGAAGAATTTTAGAACTACAAGTGGCCCTATATTTGTGTCCTAATAGGCCAAATAGAAAGCTACAGGGTGTGCTGTATAAGGAGGAGAATGATAAGGCAAACCCGTTTTCAGATTTGGGGCATATTTAAGCAGTGGGGGAATTGTCTCTTTCCTTATCACTTTCATGGGAAATGTGAATCCATGTTCACATGACGATCCTAATGTACTGTTTCTTGTCTACTCAAAGTGTAATAGGGTAAAGAAGATGACAGATATGTTTGGGATAAGGACCTTTCACAAAGTCACAAACAGCATTATGAATTCTGTTTCAAAAATATTCTGGAGAACTTCCTTTTTCTAACATATTTCTTTTAAAAAGTGAGGAGTGGAGAAAGTAAAGAGAAGACTAGATTTAATAGATACATTTTCATACAATTAACACATTTAATCTATCACTTGGAATTTTACATATGGAATCCAGTAAAAATTAACAAATGTTCATACAAGATAAACTGCCAAGAGATGTGTTAATTAAACAGATTTGGTGGAATAAATATGCTAAAATTAGAATGGAACTCAGCTGGAATTAGTTTATTTCTTTATTCCTATAGTTTGGACAGTCCTGTGATTCCTACATACTCAACAAACATATTATTCAATAGTAAGAATTATTTGTAATTTTTTACCTATTATGTGGTGAAAACTATTTTATTTTTTGTTAGTGGTACTTAAGCTTAGAAATAATAGTAACTCAAAATATTTTAAAAAATTCTTATTTTGTGCAAGAAATGTTTTTTTAAAAGGTATTAAAGCAGCTTACTATAAATTGAGTAACAGATTGCTATTTAAAAGATTCTTTTAGAAAATTTCATTATAAACTAAATGCCTCTTTTGTGATATGCCTAAATTATTTTCTATTTTTTCTATAAGTGTAAATTTTATGTATTGGATTTATTAAAAAAGGACCAAATTTGAGAAGAGTATAAAATATAGACACGCTCATCTTATCAACTTAAAATAGTTTGGAGTCATGGCCAAAAAACAAACAAACAAATAAAAAAGCATTCTTTTAAAAATTTAGGCCTAAACGGTGCTTAAGACTGTAAAGTAACATTATCTTTGAATAAGAATGTGCAAGAATTTAGGGACATTAAGGTTATTAAAGTACATTAAACCAATGTACTTTAATGACTATAATAATTAAGAGTCGAAGGTATTTGTATATTAGTGATGTTAAATGAGCAATTGCAATGCTTGGGAAATTATTTTTTTCCCAAATATAAATATTAATGAATATGAATATTCAGTGGGTTGTAGGTTACATAAACTAAATAATATAATTTAATACTAATAGCAATTTTAGCTGGCCTATGTCCAGGGAAGGTACTAGAAAATTTTATAAATAATAGAGAAAATATGAGAGGAAGATCTTAACTCCAATTAGGAGATTTTAATTTTTCCAATTAACAATGGACAAAAGGAGTATAAGTAAAACTGGGTGTGAGAGGTGTCTTCAAAATATATTCCTTTTGGCTAGAGAAATCTAATAAATGGTCATGATTGTTGGTTGCTATCAACAATAAAAAGTGATGTGTTCAGTTTCCTTGTCTTGTTTTTGTTTAGGTGTTCCTGTGTTTCAGGTTCCTACTCTGGCCCCTCGCACTGTTCTGACCCCAGGTAACAATTCACTGGGTAGAGCATGCTGGGATGCATGTCTCTCGCTAAATCTGTGTTTTATTCATGAAACTAGTAGTTCAAACTAATTTCAGGTAAAGTGTTAGGAGCCTCTAATGGGTTCCTCTTTCAGTATCATTTCCTGTAACAATCATGTGGTGGGGAAGACATTTGGTGATGAAGGAAGAGAAATGGGAAGAAAAGGGTAGGGAAGAGGACAAGTTTTTTGTTCCTTTTAAGATGTAGCACATGATATGAATAAGACCGAGTCCTTCTGTTAGAATCACTAAATGTTAGAGCTGAAGAAAACAGAGATATTTTGTGGTTCAATCTATTCATTTTAGAGTTGATGAAACCAATGCCCAAAAAGGTTAAGCAATTTTGTCCAGTCACAAAAATAAGTTGATGTTTGAACAGGAATGAGACTCAGACCTCCTGAAACTCATACTTGTGTGCCATACAGGACATTTGTGTAGTTTTATCTGTTTTGAGGTCATAGTTTGTGGAAAAATTTCATTCCGGACAGATTCTCCATACTTTAAACAAATCCAGATTGCTGTTATAATTCAATAGACACCTTCTGTTTCTTCTTCTTTTTCTTTTTCCTATTATTATTATTATTATTATTATTATTATTATTATATAGTCTTTAATACAGAAATATTCTTCCCTGGATATTGTTTGTTCTCCCCTGTGATAAGGTTAATACAGCAACATTATTTGTTTAACATGTGGTTAAATTTATTTATAAAATAAAATGTTTATAAAAAAGAAAATAATGATTTTTATCATCATTATATATTTAATATTATATTATATGCGTGATTATACATTATATATATTATATATTATATATATAATATAATTATATGGTTTATATCCTCCCTTTGAATTATTTTTTCTCATTTAAAAATCAGTGAATACATGTTAAAATATATTATGTAACACAATTCAATGAATCTTCAATGCATATAAATATATAATGGGCTAGAATTGTAAACTTTAAGCTTATTTCTCTTCTCTTTCCTTCTCTTTCTCTCTCTCCCCCCGTCTCTCTCTCCCCCCGTCTCTCTCTCACCCCAGACTATTCAAAGTTTATTCAGCTGTTTTTGATGCCTTAAACTACTTTTTCTAGCCATCTGTTAATTTTTTTTCTTTTATGAAAATAGATTGAACCTGTATACACTGTATTTGGGTAAAATAATTATTTTGACTTCTTGTTGATTGCATGTGAAGAGAATTTAGTCTTCAAATTTAATAAGTATATCAGGAATATTCATTCTCACCATCCACCAGACAACGGTTTGAATTTCATACCACTGTTTTCTTTACCCTCTCTGTGCCGACAGCATTATTCACTATAAGCACCATTAAAGAACCAAGTGTCAATGAACCCAGCAGTGAACTGACAGTTACTTAAACAGCACATGATCCAAAGCTGTTTAAGGAATGCCAAATGCTTTTTTTTCATCAAGTTCATTTCATCCAAGGAAAAAAAATGATTTCATTTAGAGATTTATATTTATGAACATGTTATGAATGTTCTGGATGTTCCTTGTAATGTTTTATGAAAGATACAGATGCATTTCCAAGAATCATGAAGCAAGCCAGCTAACCAAAGAGATAGTTTGGCCTTTAGTGGGCAGATCCAAGGAAGGAGTCGACCGAGCCCTGGAGAGGAATTGTACTTGTTTGACAGTGGGATCTGCTGATTTTCCACCTGACAGTGTTCTGTGTTGTTCCTTTTTGTTCTGACTACTTCCTCTCAACTCCCCCAAGATGGGTATTGAGAAGAGACCAGCTGCTTGGGAAAATAATCAGGAAGATCCTAGGGGCCCTTCCCAATAGTCCAGGTTGGAGGCCAACCACCTGAAAAGGTTGTTAGCCAAGAAGCACTTCTCCTGCTCTCTGGTGAACTGCTCTCTGGAGCTGGTTGAGAGAAGAAGGCCAAGAACAGCAGAAGGCTGTCCCAAGGAGATGGAGAGATAGGCTCCAGGGAGAAGAGCTGAAAGAGGATTCAGACATCTACAACAAATTTCCCTCCTTTCTCAGGGTTTGCATAGTTATCTATCATTCTGGTGGAAATGGATATGCTGTCATTGGGACTTTTCTTGTAATTTTAATTTTTAGATATTTCTCTCATTTCCTGACTTGACTAGCTTGCTTAGTTAAAGCATGTGGCTAATTTAAGAGGATTAAATAACTGGTCTCTAGAAAGACCTGTCAGCGTTCTCCAGAGAAGACCTTTGTATTTATATGGCTGGAGTCTATATTTCTAAGCCTGCCCAACTTTCTCCAATGTCATGTAGTTGGTTAGAAGAATAACCAAGGAAAAGATGACAAAAGGTTAAGCATAAGATGCTGTTGGTTTTGGAGGAAACTACTTAATGTGCATCTATCTGTTGGTAAGTGACTCCTGTGTGTGTTTTCTAATACCACACAGCAATTCTCCAATTCTCCGTGGACCATGACTAGAGGACCTACAAATCTAAATCCATTCTGACACTATCAGATCCTACAGGTTAAGAGCTCAGTTCCATTAGACCTCACCTTAGATGCCAATCACAAGCCCAGGTTGTTCCCTGTGCTTAAATCAGAGGCTATAAGTCAGAGATGCCCACAACTCTCAACTTGGGCTCTATTAATTTGCTGGAGTGATTCACAGAACTTAGGAAACCAGTTTACTTACTAGATTACTAGATTATTACAAAGGACTTTAAAGTATACACATGAACTGCCAGAAGAAGAGATATATAGGGCAAAGTCTGGAAGGGTCCTGAACATAGGAGCTTCTGTCCCCAAGGAATTTGGAGTGTGCCAACTTGGAAGCTCTCTAAAGTTTGTAGTTCAGGAGTTTGTATGGAGGCTTCATTGTGTAGATGTGATTGATTAAATCATTGGCCACTGGTAATTTAACCCAAACCCCAGCTCCTCTTCCTTCCCTGGAGGTGTAGGAATGGGGGGCTGAAAGTTCCAACACTCTAATCACATGTTGGTGCCCCCTGCAACCAGCCTCCATTCTTAAATTACCTAGGATCTTTCCAAAGGTTACCTCATTAACATAAACTCAGGTGTAGTTGAAAGGAGCTTGTTATGAAGAAAAAGATACTCATTTTACCTTTTTTCATTGGAGTGATTTCAGGATTTCAAAACTTAGGACAAAAGACAAACATTATAACAAAAGATGGTTCCATTGCTCTTATCTCTCAGGAAATTCCAAGAGTTTTGGTAGCTGTGAGCCAGAAACCTTGGATGAACACCAAAATATATATTTATTATAAATCACAACATTTCAGTGACTTAACTTAGGTTCTCTGGAAAGCAGAGCCCAGGACAAGAGCTTTTGTATAGATAGCTTATGGTGGCAAATGATCCCAAGGAACAGAAGTAGGGGACTGGGAAAAGTGAAACAGGGAGAAGAGAAAGGTGATATATTGCCTATTAATTAGGTGACCACCTCTGGGACTCTATCTTGCTGGGAATCCTCTGAAGAAAGCACTTCAGCATTGCAGGAAGAACTGAAGAGGGGCATGTTTACACCACTTCCATTTCCTAAGATCAAAGTTTGTATCACGGGGTGGGGATGTGGTTAAAACTTTCTTGAACTCTCAAGATCACATACTCTCTAATGATTGAGAGAGTCAGCAAGTAATTCACACACTGACTGCAGAGGAGCGCTGAGATAGAGAATGAGATATAGGTGGTGTTGCTAAGGCAAGTTGTGTCAAAATACATCTTTGTGCCACTGGATTTTCAGCAATGTCTGGAATAGAAAAGTACACCCACTGAATGTGAGGTATGGCAGAGAACGTGTCCCAAAAAATGAGCTTCAGCATTGCCAGATGGGACCTTGTCTCCTACACAATCACCCTCTTAACTCTCCGATTGCTGCATACCTTTTACTCTCTCTTCAGATCCATATGTAATATCTTCTACCCCTACACTCTACTCTCACTCTCAAATAATAGTCTTGCTTTTAAATTTTACATTAAAAAAAAAGAATCAATCAAAAGATCCATTCCTTATTTTTACACCATCAAATCAAGAATCTATACACTTCAGGACCTTCCTGTGAGTTTTCTGTGTTCTTATGCTAAGCCAATCACCCCATTTGTGCACTGAATTCCTTCCCTCTTACCTACTAAAGATCTTTGCTCTAGGTTCTCCTTCTCTCTCCTGAATCATTAATTTTCCCTTCTCAACTGAATCATTTTTATCAGCATTCAAACATGTTGTGATATTTCCAAACTTGACAGTAAAACAATCCTATATCCTCAGGCTTCCATCTAGCTTGTGGCTTATTTCTCTAAAATGCAGCTTTTTATGGTAAAATTTTCCTAAAAACTTATTTTAGTTTCTGTTCACACTCCACCCCTCATTTTCTCTCAAATGCATCTCCAGTGTGTTTTTTATTCCTAGCACTACACTGAAATCAATCTTGTCAAGGTCACCAACCCCTAATTTACCAGATCAAATGGTCAATTTTCAATCTTTTCTTCCTTGACTTCTTGACAGCATTTAACATAGTGGATTTACGTGGTTGATCTGTCCCTTTTGAAATGTTTCCTTCTCTTAGTTTCTGGGACTGTATACATAGCAGATTTGATATTGGAGTATTCATGGCTCACTTCTCAAAAGACTTTTCTTTACAGTCATTCTGTAGGTGATCTTATCCAGATTCATGCTTTTAAATATCATCTATAAGCTGATGATTTCTAAATTTATATCTTCTGTTTTGACTTCTCCCCTGTACTCTTGTCTCGTATAATCAGCCACCTACTCGGTGTGTCCTTTTGGCTGTCTAATAAGGGATTCAAAGTTAACAGGTCTAAAATAGAGTCCTTGGAATCCTATACCAGCCAATGTCAGTATTTCTAAACTTTGTAAAAAGCTCCACCATTCATCAGGCTCTAAGGCCAAAAACCTAGAGAACATTCTTGAATCCTCTTTACAATAGTCTCATAACTGATCTCTGTTCCTGCTTTTACTCTCTGTCAGTACATTCTCCTCTCTAGAGCCAGAGAAAGCGTCTAAGAATATAATTCAAATCATGTTATTATCCTGCTATAAACTGTCCATCCCAGCACATGCAGATAAAATCTGTAAGCCCACAGGGTTGCGCATCATCTGGTCTCTGGTTAACACCTCAGTGTGGTCTCCTACATACTACTCTTTACTTGAAGTGTGCTGGCCTACTTTATATGCCTTGAACCTGTCATGCTTGCTTTTGCCCCCGGACTTTGTATTTGTTCCCTCCATTTAGAACACTGTTCCCCAGGTTTTCATTCAGCTTGCTTCCTTGCTTCATTTAGGCCTCTTCTCAAACACTGTCTCATCAAACAGGTCTTTCTTGAATACTTCGGATAGAATCCTACACAGTCACCTCTAGTTATGTTTTACCCTTTTTTGCATGCCTTTATTGTTTCTTAGTACTTATTACTTCTTGACACATATTTGTTTGTTTACTCTCTGTCTCTATCTCTAAAAATTAAGCTGCATAAGGTTGTAAAGGCAGGGCATTGTCACAATTGGCATGGAAGTATCTATAGGACAAAAGGGGAACTCAGTAAATATTCATTGGATAAAAAAAACAGATGAAGATAGACCTTAACTGAAAATATTAATGCCAAGTTATCACATAGAACCACTTATCTGAGCCAGCAAACAAACTCAAAATCTTCCTAATATAAAAATAGATCCATTTAAAAGAAATATGCAAATTCCTATAATATATAACAAAAGAAAATATATAGTAGTATAGAATTTTAAAGTACTAACAACATTCTTATTCTTTTATGTATTACGAGTGATTAAAAACAATCACACAGACCTTTGGAGAATCCTATGAAAAATGGAGATGAATCAGATTTCTATTATTCAAAGTTACCTGAAAGTAGGGCGATGGTTTCTCAAAGTTTAGTTCCCAAGTAGGAGCTGCATTTCCAGCTCCTCCCCTTCGTTTAGACATTGTGGCAAATTCTCTCAGACCTTTGTGCCTGCTCAGAATATTTTGCTCATCAGCTCTCTTTTTGATGCCTGAGAGGTCATGACTGATCTTTTCTGGCACTGGATTAACAAGGTCCAAGACCCAAAGGGATTGCAGCGGGAAGGGAAATCAAGGCTTTTGGCTAGCTTTTTTTTTTTCTCCCCTCACCTTGGCTAGCTTTTATTTTAGGCCCCTCAGACCAATGTAGCCTGATCTCAAAGGAGCTTCCCTTGCTTATAGCCTGTTTTTTTTTTTTTTCAAAGTTTTTACCAAAATCTTAGGTCAAAATCTTTGTTTGGCCTTATCCTCTATACTCATATTTCCCTTAGGGACCTACTGGTGAAGAGCAACTAGATCTGCATACTTGTAGTTCTCTTATTTCTTTTCAATAAGTACCTATTGCCACCTCATTTTGACACAGATTACATCTTGCCTCCAGCTCCTACTTTACTTTAACATAGAAGATAAAACCCTGGGAAAAAAGCAATATTTCTATTAACAGATAGATGATGAATTTCAATTCTTCGATTTAGTTCTTCGACTATTTGCTCATTTGTATATGGAACTAATATCTATTGAGTCCTTACTACTTATTATGCACAATGCTAAGCACTGAATATAGAGAATTGCTCTTATATTATAGAGCAGGAGGCCGATATTATTCCAATAATTTTTACTTAGAATATTTATGCTGTCAAAGAAAAGAGCTCTGAACAAACCTGATCTCATCCGATCTCGGAAGCTAAGCAGGGTCAGACCTGATTAGTAATTGGATGAGAGATCACCTAGGAAGACCAGGTGCTGTAGGTGTGAAAACAATAATAATAATAAAAAAACCCAAGAGATCATAAGCTGACAGGATCCTTGCAATCTATGAGGTCAACCAAGGGTTGCCTCACCTAAAAATGAATGAAGAAAGAAAGAAAGAGAGAG
Source organism: Macroglossus sobrinus (assembly GCA_004027375.1). Taxonomy (NCBI): domain Eukaryota; kingdom Metazoa; phylum Chordata; class Mammalia; order Chiroptera; family Pteropodidae; genus Macroglossus; species Macroglossus sobrinus. Next base: position 816,643 of record PVKZ01000135.1, read on the forward strand.
AGAGAGAGAGAGAGAGAGAGAGAGAGAGAGAGAGAGAGAGAGAGAGAGAGAGAGAAAGAAAGAAAGAAAGAAAGAAAGAAAGAAAGAAAGAAAGAAAGAAAGAAAGAAAGAAAGAAAGAAAGAAAGAAAGAAAGAAAGAAAGAAAAAGAGCTGATATATCAGAGGTGTCTGACTCAGAGTGAGTAGGAAATGATGGAGCATAGGAAGGGCACTGTGAAGGGCAAAGAAAAACAAAGGAAACAACACAGACAATAACCTTGAGGTACAAAAGAGCCTCCAAGGAAAAGGAAAAAGGCATAAGAAGCATTATGAAGAGAGCAAGAGCAGAAAAATTCACAATGAGGCTGGATAAATTTAAGGAGGCAGAACAGAAAGTCTTTTAGATTGTATTAAGAAGTTGTGACTTATCTGAAAGTTATTTAAATAAATCGTAAACAAATTTATTTTGGTAATACATATTACTAGAGGTAGAATTAAAATGGGAGATACTGGGATACATCTCCAAATGTCAGATAAGGTGATGATGTTCATAGTATGAAAAGTTAATAATACTATCTAAAATATTAGAAATGCAAGTAAATGAAAATACATTCACTCAAAACTTTATTAGCAAATTTAAAGGATTGTTAACTGTTTTGAAAGAGAAGTTAGTTTTTAGTCACAGGGCCCTCCAAAACTGAAGTGAGAAGTGGAGTTGAGGGATTAATTAATTACTCATTGAAAGGAAACAGAAGATAATCATGTAAAATGCAAGCTGCATTGGCTTCATAACCAAGCCACATTTCAACAACGCATAGACAAATAACAGATTATAAAAATGTTTAACAACTCTCTCTTCTACCATATATAATATAATTTTTGTCTGGAGTAAGTACATGACAAGATCATTGCAACTTCGCATAAAAGTTAAATGAATACATTAATTACAGTAGTAATTTTCCATGGAGATATGTTTCAAGACCCCCAACAGATGCCTGAAACTGTGAATAGTACTGAACCCTGTATATACTATATATTTTTCCTATACATACATACATACTATATATTTTTTCTATACATAATAAAGTTTAATTTATAAATTAGACACAGTAAGAGATTAACAACAACTTATAATAAATAAAAGTTATAACAATTTTATCATCTCACATCATCATCTTGTGATGTTATAACTTTTATTTATGATGTGAAATGATAAAATGCTTAACCTGTTCCTAAAACTGTGTTACTATCCCTTACTGGCAGCAAATGGCGTGGAGGCATCGTTTCAGGGGATCCTTTGCTAAAGTCTGTGCATACACTCAACTCTCTGCTGCAACACGTTGTAGTCAATTGGAACACATTTTGTGTTCATGTCATCCACCCACAAACTTAATGCCTTTTCCATCTTAACTAAGCACTTATCACACACTGCGACTGTAACTCTTGCAGTTTGAGGTATGACAGCAAACTAGCACAGGTTTTTTTTTCTTTCTTTACATCTAGCTTTACAGATAGAAAAATTATTCTTACCGTAGATCTTAGCAACATTAACATATGAAGTTTTTCTTTCCTCATTGATAACTTTTACCTTTTTCACTTAAGAGAAGCACTTTATTGCTTTGGCCTATTCAAACTGCTAGCATCACTACTCTTGCGCTTTGGGGCTCCTAAGAGTACTTAGACAAAAGCACTGTGATACCACAACAGTCTATCTGATCACCAAGCCAGCTACTAAATGACTAATGGGCAGGGTGAATATGCAGACTGGATACACTGGATAAAGAGATGATTAGCAACATCTGAAGAATGGAGCTGGACAGCAAGAAGTTTCATTGTGTCGCTCAAAACAATGCACAATTTAAAACATAAAATTTTAGTTCTGGAATTTTCAATTTAATATTTTAAAACTGTGATTGACTGTGAGTAACTGAAACTGTGGAAAGCGAAACCACAGATGGATAAGAGGAGACTACTTATGTAATAAACATATGCGCTATACTTTAACTTTTAATCTTGATTTTATCAGCAACATGTGAAGAGATTTATCTACATTTTTTGCTTTTTCAATACAGCAATCTTCAATTATATTGGGGCAGTATTAAAATCATTTTTGCAAGTTTTCATTAAAATTTGTGTATTCATTAGAAATATAAGTAGTAACCTTATCCTCAATTTCTTCTCTTTCTCTATGACTGAGAATGTTTTCTTAATGTCGTGGTTGTTGTTTTTGAATTTGGGCCATCTTTATGATAAGTACCAATAGTGAATAAATAGCCATCTGTGCTAAGATGAATCTTTTTCTGTTAAGCAATATGCCTAAATTGAGGAAGCATATGTTTCCAGAGCAGAAAAAAACATAATTTCTTTAAAGGGAAATTTCTCAACATACTAGTCAATTTACTGATTTTAATGTCCACTTTTGAAATGCAGAGGCACGAAATGAAGGGGCAATTCCTTGAAAAGTTTTGCTTTAACAGAAAGTTTCATTGTTTCAAGTACTATAAAAGTTTGGGATAATTTCCCAACCAAAAACATTGAGGTTACTTGGCCAGAAGGTAAGAATGGCAAAACCAAGGCAGATACTGAGTGAATGAAAAGCCAACATAGAAAAGCTAAGTTTCTCAAAACCAGTAGGTAGACAAGTAGATAGCAAAAGTCAAAGAGCTGGTGGTGAAATATGGGGCACAAAATTATAATTAAAGAGGTAGTCAGAACCACAGAAATAAAATAACCAGGAGCAAGAGGACCTTGGAAAGAACTCAGTGCTTGTTTTAGTGGGCAAGACAGAGCAGTGCCATGACCCCTTGTAAACGCCACTCACAGTGCCCTCTGGGGATCATGTAGTTCTTTCCTGTTTCTGAGCTAGGAAATTACCATAGAAAACAGCAGAAGTTTAAAACAATCATTCAAATAATTAATTACACCCAAGGCCAATCTGGATTTCTCTGAGCATGAGTGACCTAAATTTCTGGTATCTTCACAGGATAAGTCACCATGAATACTAAAGAAAGCTAGGCTATTTCTATCAAAGTAACAATGCTATCAATTACCATTGGTCAAAAGATAGTTCCAAACACATGCTCTTTTCTGAGGAAACAGAGAAAAGAAAATTTAATTTTAAAATCTGAAATTTATTTGGCTTATTCTACTTTGGTCTGAGCAATAAAATAGGAAATTTACCCTGATTTAGAAGCTTCCTCTCTCCCAAAATAAGCTTTCCTTATTTTGCCACAATTAAAATTCTAACCAACTACCCACTATAATCATTACTTATTTAACACAGTAATCTCTTTGGTTTTCGTAAAGATTTTACCTTGATGTGGTTTCCAGGATGCCACGTGTATCTAGCTTATTACATTTGGTGACATTTGTAAACCATATGATTTAGTATAAAATGGTTCAACTGCGCTTTTCTTAATATTAACTTTATGAGCTCCTCATCCTTCTTCTTAAAGAACACATGAGGGACTTTTTCCTTTCTGCTGGTTCCTTCTCTCTTTGCAAAGAATGGGACCTAATCTTGATATTTCACTTCTTCCTTTGAGAATAAAGTTTTAAGGTATTTAAATTCTGCCTGCCAGATATATGACACAGGACAAATATCAAGTGAGTCTTCAAGGCTCTGTTGGGTCTTGTGGTGATTTCTGGAAACTGGGGTGTTGCTCTGTATTTGATGTGGGGACCCTAGAATTTGATGAATGATAACACACTAATTTGGGGACTCTCTTCTCAGTCAAACTGTGAATGGCCTCAGATTTTATTCCAAGCATTTTTTTCTGTATCTCATACTAGGAAGTTTTAGATTAGTTGAAAATATGTGTAAACAACTTAAAATATTTTTTTCTGTAATTAGTGTGATTTTTTTTGTACTATCTGTTCCGCTTGTTGAAGATACCAACTCTGTTGAGATCTGTGTTGTTAGAACACAATGGTATACATAATTTCTTCTATATCATTTAAAAAGAAGTTTCAATCTCAAAATGACCTACAATAACAATGTAAGTAGAACATTTCTTGGAAGTTGATTTAATAGAAAAACAATCTATAATACTCCCTTCATTTATGAAATATTTAAACTGCTAGCTAACTTTCTAGTTTAAATTCTACTAAGAAGTTCTTTAAAGAAGAAAATAAATTGGCTTCTTTAGAACTATTTTAAGGAGTGTCTCTTATTTACTGGGTTCTTTATCCATCAAGACATACCACACTGTTTGCATGTTTTAGGAGAATATTCCATTTTTTTCTGACCCTTCAGAAATTTATGGTTAGAGAAATGAGTAAGATTCTGGTACTTTTATGAATATACGTATTAAGCAAGAAATAGTGAATTTAAGAAGGACTGTCACATTTAGGATTTAACTAAAGCTACCAGAGCTTTGTTCTGCTACTTTCTGGCATGTTGATTGCCCCAGTTAATTTCTAAAAGTGTGAGGTCCTAACAGCAGGGCTTAAACCAGACATTCTCAAACAGAATCTTATACTCAAGGTCTTTCATTTTATTTTTTTAAGGGGAGAAACAAAAACCCTGGGAGTAAAATCTATGTTGCTCTGGGGATGGCTTTTTTCCTTAAACAATTTCACATAAGCCTACTTTATTAAAACACACACACACACACACACACACACACACACACACACACACTCACCCCTGTTTTAATTGCCGCTAAAACAATCATCTAGAGATCCAGGAGTGGGTGGTATTAAGAGTCACCAGACCCCCAAGGAACTGCAGCCTAGAATTAGCATGGCACATTACCAAATGTGACTGTGTGTTTCCCTCCTGGCTTCCTGATCATGCCTTCCTTTTCCTTCCCTCACTGTCCCCTGATGCCATATCACTATTTTCCCCAGAATTTCCTTTGACAGTTCATTAAGGCACGAAGTTTCCAAGTTCCTTGAGAAAATGATTTTTTATATTCTCTATTTCCCACAATGGATCTGACCAAAGCTTTCTGTAATTGTATTCTTGGACTTTTTTATTGGACCACACAGAACACTGCCCCTGAGATTTTGCTTCTCATTTGTCCTTGTCACCTTCTCCAAGCTAGTCTATTTGTTCCTACCTCTTTCCTCAACTCTTTCCTTTGCTAGAGCAATTCTCTTCCCTGTTTGTCACATGCTGCACTGATACTGTACAGGGAATTGGGACCATGCAAAGCATCCGAATAAAGATTCTGAGAGAGGAACCAAGTTAAGGCACCATTTGGATCACTGGAAAGGTAACTAAAGACTTGAGTACACTGCCAAGACCCAGTGAGTACAGAACTGGAAAGTACAATGGTATCAGAGGCCTAGATAAAGTCATGTAAAATCATGAGCCATAAAATGTCAGTACCAAAGACACATGGAGACTGAAATATTTGCTTCTCGACCAAGGCAATAATCTTACAAGTGCCTGTCACTGTGAATACATAAACCATGTTAGAGTGCTGGCAATTCTGTTCACAGCGCTTAAGTAAAAATGTGGTTCCATATTCTTGCTCCATACTCTCCCACTTTCTACTTTCCTTAACCCACCTAAATGGATAAGCTCACAGTTTTGTTTTTATTCAACTCCCTTCCGGTTACTGTTGCTTTCTCATTCATATGTGATGAAAATGTGTTCTACATTTAAGTTTATATCATCATTTTTAATATTTCTGTATTTCCTGTAGCCTTTAGTGGGGGAATAACTTTTTAGGCTAACCATTTCTAAACTATTTATCCAGAGATAGCGAAATAGGCAATATACACAGGACCACCTCCACAGATCCCATGTGTGGAAGTCAATATTTTAATCAGGGCAAAATTTTCTGTTAAGCTCCAGCTTTACCTTAGACTTCTTCTCAACAGAGTTCTCCAGGAAGCTACCAACAATTTAACTGAATAGGCTTCTGAGTTGACACATTCAACACCCTGGCCTATCATTTGATGCAGTTGCGGAAATTAAATGTTCTCAGAGGTGATGTTAGTGTAAGGGTTTTGGGGAAAATTGCTCTACTTCATTACCAGAAGTATAGCAGATCAATTATATAATGTGAAAACAACAAAGATATAGACATTCATAAGTTGGCTTTGAAAATGGGCATCATTGTTCCTCTGTGACAGGCACAAACAACTTGGATGTGAATCTTTTTAATTAATTGAACCCTTAGCAAGAAGTTTCTCACTCTCTGAGTGAGAAAGTATTTAATCCTCTTTGCAAATAAAGTCCCAGCTCTCAATTTAGCAAGACTTCCTACTGTGTTGAATTATATACATGAGTTTTTCTGACATAGACTACTGTCCCGTAGGAACAAGACCCAGACTATTACTTTTGTATAGAACTATAGGTCAGATTGAAACCTGTATCTTTCTGGCAAAAAGCCAATGCTTTATTCAACACATCAGTCGACCTTTTCCCCAGTGCTATATTATTACAATATAAGTGTCCAGCTTGATATTTCGGTCTGAGTAAAAGTAGACATAAAAATTCAACCCAGACATATGACAAACAAGAGATAATCAGTTTTTACTTTTAAAGAACAGGTTAAAGAAAAGAATAAACAATTGCAACATGGGATGCTGATTTTAATAGAGTTAAATCACTTTATGCCATCTGGACATGGACACCTGGGTGTGAAAACTTTGAAAGGGAGTGTGTTATATGTGCATGTATGTGTATGTGTGCGTTTACTTTCTGTGTTTGTTAGCAGTGGCTTAAAGAGGTAGGAACAAAAGGAAGAAGGTACATTTAGTTAAAAGATCCTCATGAAGGCCTCTTGTTTTACCACCATATCTTCCTGTAGGTGGCAGCACTAACAAGGCTGGGGTTAGAGAAGGAAGATTGAGCTTCAGATTTTGAAGAGGAATTATTAGTAACGTGAATACAGAGAGAAATTAAGACCTGTGCTTTGCTTTTGTAATTGACTATAGATGCCAAAAACCATGTAACCAATTTTTTACTCAAATGAAAACGTGTGTGTGTGTGTGTGTGTGTGTGTGTGCGCGCGCACACACACACACACACACACACAGAGCCATCTCATTTAAAGAAAATAGATCAAAGCTGGATAACTTGGAATCATAGTTACCCTAAAAGACCTGCAATATTTTATGTTTCTACATAGGGGAGAATGAATATGCTATGCTTGAAGCATCATTTCTCATTGATAAGCATAGAAGAGAAATTTAACCCAGACCCATATTTCAGTTAATATTCAAAAGTTAGTCTTGGTGAACTTGGCAGCTGGAGTTAAAATATCAGACCCCAATTTTGGAGGAGAATCAGCTTAATTTTATACATTATCACCATTATTCAGATTACTGAAATGATAATGAAAGTAACAAAAGACAACTAAAATCCAACCAATCAACCAATATCAAGTAAATACCCAGATTTTATAATAAACTTAATAGATAGTGCCTGTTGACATAAAAAAAAAAAGTACTAAAAGTGAGCATGTTAAAAATTTGGTTTCGTAATACTTAATTATTACTAATCACAAAATTTTAAATCTATAATCATAGCCATAAAATTAATTTAATACTTTACAATATATTCACTTATATATAACCCCTAATTTTTAAATTTGCTTTTGGGTTTGCAACACAAACTATAAGCACCGGAGTGACCATACTTTTTTCGCCTTCAGCAGCATCATCATTACTACTAGTATGGATCAGTTTCTATATAAAATTAACTTTATACTAATTCTTCCAACAAATAGAAGGGATGGTATTATTTTCTTCATTCTTTACACTGTGAAGTTGAAGATAAAAGATAAGCAATTTGTCCAATTTCATATAGCAGCTAAGGGCCAAAGCAAGTATGTGAATTCTGGTATCTACAGGCAATACTCTTTCTACTTACTGCCACTCACTTGCTTATTGAAGTTTCTACTGCCAAGCTCAATGGAAGACACATAGTAGATGCTCAACCAAACCAATGACTTTCATTATTTTAACATACTATTTGTGCCCAAATTCATGAAGTATTTTATTATTCAGAGAAACAACTTTTTTTTGGTCAAATACCAAGGTAATAATGCCATTTTTATTGGAAAGAGGCCTTCTAGAAGGAAGATATAAAATTTGTTGCCACCATCTGATTTCAAAAGTTACTAAATCTCGTTTGGGAAATTTATGCTTATATGTGATTTATTAAAGTGATAATGCTTTATTTGATCTTTCGAGTGATTTTTTTCTCACCTTGTAAATGAGAATTCTATATTGCTTTTTTTTAGAATTTTTCAAAGGAATTTGCTTTTCATGTTAGTTGACTAATCAGAACCCATCCTCCATCAAATAGAAAAAAAATCCTGTATTTCCACATGGTGCCTTTTCTAGAGCAACAATAACAAAAACAGACTATATACTACCATTATGAGTTGTGTTGATAAATATTCAAAATATAAGAATTTTAGTCTGAACACCCTTAAAGTATTTTTGTGGTATTTCTTCTGGAAATCTCTCAAAAAACCAGCAATGTGGTAATAATTCTCATTGAAACACTGCATTTTTCTTCTCATAGTGTCAGAAGAAAACCATGAGAAAAATTGCTTTTATAAAGGGCATCTTTTCTCTCACTCAGTGTTTCTGAAGGGAAGCGATATAGCCTGCAGGTGGTAACATTTAATAAGGGAACTTTGCTTTCACAAGTGCCTTTAACCTATGAATCATAAAATACCTTAGAAGCATTAATTAATTCATCCTCCCAACACCCTTATGAGACAGGCAAATCATGTAACCAAGATCTAGTATTCACTGCAAATCTGTGAGCATGCAAAGAGCTATAGAGCTGTCTACTGTTAAACTAGTTTGACTGGACAGGGAGCTAAGCAACTACGAGGCAATTGCAGTGTCAAGCACTTGAACTGTAGTAACTTACGTACACTTTGTAACAACCTGGCAAGAAATTTATTGTTATTGTCATTTCCACACTGGTCAAAGACCTCAAGTCTGTCCAAATTCAAATACTTCATAGATGGAAAGCAATAAGTCTGGCTCTGACTGGATCTAGGTTATGTGTTGTCCTGTGCTGAAACCCACAGGATTCTTTGACGTACATTTGACATCTTTTGCCACTCCTCCTCACCAATGCTTCTCGCCACATGGCAAGATTTGAACCTCACTCTCATTTGTTCGATAGGCAAAGTGATTTAAATTATTGGAAACAGGACTAGGAAGGTAACTTTATTGTTTTACACCCATTTTAATGAAACTTTTACTTATTTTATCGGGTTGAAATTTAGCTTCACCCACTCACTACAAGTTGTGTTTATAGATCATGAGTACCTTAAGGCAAAAAACAATATCTTCATTTAAACCTGCCAAATTTAGCCCATGTTTGGCACACACTGAGTAGTCAGAAGAGATTTGATAAACTAATAAAATCAGAAATTCTTTTTGCCATTTGATATTCTGACTTCATTTATTCCCTACAGTCTACATAATAACATTTCCAAGACTATTAAAGCTAGGAAAATTTTCAAATTTTAACAATACTTGTAAAGCCATTTTTTAACTAAGTATCTCATAATACTGGTAATTACAACAAGCAATTTACTATTATTTGTATTATAGAAGAGAATACGCTATATTACTATTTCATGAAATCCGTTTAAAGAAACAAAAGAGAAGAGAATTGAATGACAAAATTAAAATGTCATCAATGTCTCAATCCATTGACATATGCTACATTTTTTAATAAAATTTGAAAATACTTCCATGATTGATACCAATTAAGTAAAAATTGCTGCTGGGAACATTATATTGCTTTTTCTAAAGATAGTATAAATTATGGATATGTAACTTTTTTTTCAATATAAACTGTATTTCAAACCCAGCAGTCAGTTAATAACATGAACACAACAGTGTGAATCCCCTTTTCTAAACCCTTTATTGACTTCCCATCACATTTAGAATAAAGTCAAACATTGGAGTATGGCCTCAAAAACTCTCAATTGCCTGTTTCTTCCTTTTCTCAGGCCTGTCTCCTACCCCACTCCACTTGCTCAGACTGCTCTTTCCCTAGACACATTGACCTTTCCTTGAATGAGCCTCAGGACCTCTGCATGTTCTCGTATCTTTTGCTGAAATTTTACTTCTCTCATTCCTTGATTTTCCCCCATGATTCCCTCCCTAATTTTGTTTATCTCTTTGTTTGAATGTTTCCCCCTCCATCATCTTGGTCCACTTGTCTCTCGACTCGTTTGCACACACATTCAATCTCTATTATCCTGAGATTCTTACTTTTTTAATTGTACTTATTATTGTCTGTCATATTGAATATTTATTAATTCATGTCTGTCATTTCCTACCATAATACGATAAAGCTTGTGAGGACAGAGATTTTGTCTGTCTTGTTCATTTCACTATCCTAGTGCCTAGAATCTGTGACAAGACCTCATGACTAAAAAAATGAATGAGCTGCTGCATCATTTATAGCATGAGGAAATTATTAAAGGCAGGATATTTCATGATACTCTAATTGCAGAATGGTACTTTATTTTTTTTAAGGCATCAGAATTCCCATGTAACAAAATGATATGTTTGAAAACACAGCCCAGTACGTTGTTCCTTATAGATATTCATCATAACTAAGTTTTTCCACTTGCTTGTTTTATTCGATATCCTCAGTAATATGTTGAGCAGAAGCAAAAACTATAGCATTTCTTTGGTTTGTAGAATTTGTGGCATTTAGTATTAGAAACTCAAACAAGTCACTACCTAAAAGGCTACATTACAGTAATTCAATGTTATAAATTTGCTCAAATGACTATTGGTTTTAAGCCTGTCTTCTTTACTCTTAGAGCTTACCAACTGATAATACATATCTATTTTCCAGAGAGTTGACTCAGAAGAAATAGCAAAAATTTGTTTGTACATGATTATATTATTAGGTAGATTGAAATAGAAAAACAAATTCCCGCCATGCTTTCCACTATACTTTTCCTTCCCATTTTAATAGAGGAAATAAGAATGCTTCCAGGGCCAATCTCAAAGGTCCTCAAGAAAAACAAGAAGTGTAGCTAAACTGGACTCCAGAGAAGGACCAGCAGCAGCATTAGTTTTACCACACTGCCTGTCAGTTCTTTATGAAAAAAAAACTTTCCTCTTAGGGATCAAAATATAAGGAAAGGGTCATATAACATTGAGTAAGACTGAAGATCTTATACAAGATTGAAAAGTAAATGTTTATATTAGCTGCTTTAAAAAAAAATCAGCATGCTTCATGGAAATGGAGAGTTCTAACAAAGACTTTTGAATGTCATAGAAATCTTACAATTTTGGAGCTTTAATAAGCCTTGGTGGAACTAATCTTTTTATCACAGATGAATGAGTTAGTGATTTGACACTTATTTGGAAATAAAGCCAATCTTGAAATTCTCAGTTCTCTTCATTCCCTGGAAAACAACCTTCCTAACAAAAATGGAAATACTAACAATAATAATTTTTCTGATGAAAAAGCTGTTTCCTTCTGATATAAAGTTCTAAAAGTACTTTACTCACAATGTGATAGGGATGGGGGCATTTATTAAGTATTTGAGCTCATAATGAGGTAGAGATTGGATGTGAAAATATATTTATTGATACAACAAAAGTCAACACTAAATATACCAATTTCGTGACTAAAGTTATAACACATTTAACTCATTAGTGAATGATTAAGTGGGTGGACAGTTTTACTTCAATGTAATAACATTTCTTTAATTTGTAGGAGACAATACTTTGTTAAGTATGTATTCTCACTAGATAATCTTATTTGTGCATTTTCATCCATTTGACAAAGTTAATCTAAGACCAAGTCTCTCGTTTACTTCCCTTTTATAGATCATGAAGACAACTTTGGTTTGGCAGGCTTGTCTAATTTCTTCATTTTTCTTTTCCAAATTTTGATCAGTAGGCTGGAGCGTGCGTACTTCATGAGAAAGAAGGATTTTAGCAGAGCATAATCAATAGGCAGGTGTGCCTAGGGAAACTATTGCCATTATAATAGAATCAAATCCTATTGAGCTTTAAATGAAGAAGCAGCTTCAAGCCTCAGGATCTTCACTTTGTTATTGAAAGATACTGTTATATAGAAGACAATTCGTATGCGTTGCTAAATGGTTAGTTTAGAATATACTGAGGAGGGCATACAGAAGCTACTTTCTTTTACCAATCAAATACATCCACAAAGTTTACACATATTTTATGAATTTAAACAGATGCAAATATATGGGCTTACTGCAGGAGTCCTTATCCTAATATTTTGCCATGGAGCCCATTGGCAGTCTAATAACTATTATAACTGCAAAGTAATAATAACCATAAGTGATATTTCAATATATCTGCAACAACCATAATATGTTATAAAGAAAGTTGTGATATACCACATTTGCACTTCAAAAAAGCACTATGTACAGACCAACTGGTCTGTGGACTCGATATTAAAAACCTCAGAATAGAGTGTTAACAAAAGAAATCTATTTACTATAAAAAGAAATATAAACTTCCTTTTTAAGATAGGTTTATTTACTCCACTTTAGGAAAAGGTCTTATTTACATAAAATCTAATAAGGTTTAATTAATTTATACAAGAACATTTTATAAGAGGGAAAGGAAGCCAGTAGTTGAATATGCACATGCTTATCTTACCTTTTTCATACTTTTAGACTTTTTTTTTTTTCAATTAAGACTTTGCTTTTTGGAGGAGTTTTCAGTTCATAACAAAATTGAAGAGAAGGTACAAAATTTCCCATATACTTTCTGCTTGCACACATGCCTAGTCTCCTTCATTATCAACAGCCCTCACCAGTTTTAGCTTTCCTGGAAAATGTGAAAATGGAATGCCTGCTTAGAGCAGTCGAATATCCCCCTGATAAACATAGACATAGAGCTCCTGGATCAGTATTTAACTCCTTCACTAATTTCCTCAGAGTTCAGTAGTTTCATATTTATGTACTTAGGCTTCCTCTGGCCCAACATCTCTTTGCTTTGGCTTTGAATTACCAAGGCAACTGCCCACATACTTTTAGTCAAAATCCACTTTGGACGTTTGCTCGGGTTTACACATCCATGTGAGTCTTGTACTTTATTCATTAATATTTTATGTTGTCAAAATTTACACTGAACTTTGTTTATAGACAGATGTTTTAACAAAAGAACTTATGATGAAGACAGCCCCCAAATTATTTATTTACTTTTTGTTATTGCTGAGGCTGAAATTAACTTAAGCACTCATTGTTTACTTAAAATTTGAAATACATCAAAATACAGTTGTAAATAAACTGTTCAACATTCTAAAAGGTAACATTCTGAAAAGTGTAAGTTTTACTTCAAAATTAACCAAAATTGATAAGATTCATAAAGCTCTAAATTGAATAGGACAAAAATGAGAAAAGACATGGTCCTAATATCTATTCATGATTTCTTATGTATTAGACACTATCAATCTCATACAATCTTTATAATAACTTAAGAGGAAGATATTATTAAAATGTTATTACTAAAAACCAAGATTAAATAACTTCCCCGGGCACAGTAATTGATAGATATGGAATTTGGGCCCAGATATTTCTGTCCCCTTATGAACGACACAGCTCTGGATGTGTAGTTAAAAAAAAAAAGGCATTATGGACACAATATTCAAGACATCTCGTAACAGATTGACCTCAAGCCAACAAATATAACGACACTGAAGCTTGCAGTTTGCTTTTTTTTCTTCATAATTTCCAGAGGAGTTAGTTTCTTTTTCACTTTATTTTATACAAAGCTGAGTTAAGAGATCACTTTTTAAGGCACAAAACTGACTAGTAAATGAGAAAGTTTATGTGATAGTTAAATATCTAGTGAAGCAATTTTTAAAACCAGATTTAAATTTCAGCTAAAAATGACATTTTGTTAGTAGATTCAACAACTCCTAAACCTGTAGTCTTAAATTTCTTGTGTGTTATTTTTGTTTGTTTGTTTGAGTTATTTTGTTATTACTATCCGATAGTGCTACCAGAGTTTCTTTGTGGAGGGCGAGGGGATGGGGCATGGGCTGACAACAGCAGAGAAGAATCTTATGTCTTTGGGTAAAGGTAAGAATTTTGCAATCTTTGCTCATGCTCTTCTAGCCTCTCTTTCACTCTCTTTCCTTCTCTTCAGCTCTAGGACCACTGTGTACTTTGGGGTCACTAAAAGAGCAGCTAAGCATTTGATACAGTGTTTGGATTCTCACCCCCACACAACAGACCCTCGTTACCGAACTGTTAATCACTGCCAGAGGAGCAAGTCCCCTGACAGCTCTCAAACCCCCATTCCCCAAAGTAGATCTTTCCACACTTGGTATCAAATTGCATTGTGATTACAACAACGCAGGGACTGCGTAATTTAATTGTACATTAGCAATGAGGAGGCTTTTTTCCAGCTTTGATTTAAATGTTTTCTAAGCTATTTAGTACATGTTTGCACATCAGTAAGTAGAGTTTAAAATTTGTTCTCAAAACAGGTATACATTATATACAACATACCTAAAGGCCCTCTAATGTGAGGTTTTATATTTTTTTTGTAATTGGAAATTACCCAATCTTTTATTTAGCTATTAGGTTAATGACACAACTATTTATTAAAAAGAGAAAAGTTTGTCCCATCAACAGTCATTTTGTTTATTTGATGCCAAAAAGCCAGACTGGCTGATGTTTTCCACCCACCCACTGGACTCAATGGAATTATCCTGTGTGTCGATAGTGTTTATACAGAGTCAAGAAGTGAGGAGGTAGAATTTAATTTTAAATAACAACTTACATGGCTAATTTATGTGTTTATGGTATATATTCACTTTCTGAAAGGTCATTTTTTAAATTTTCTAAAACCTAAAACTTTATTAAAAATATAGTTTCTCAAGTGACAATGTGAAACTGAAGATGATAATGTAAATAGGCTAAGTAAATAGGCTTGTACTCATTTACATATTACATTAGCAAAATGGAGGGCTCCTTTGTTTTAAGTTCTTTTATTTTTACTCCATTACTATATCAAAGGCACTCCAAGTGACATGAACTGATTGCCTTAAATCAGTTTATGTCCATCAACCCCACTTGAACTTACATTCTTATTTGTGGGATATTAATATCTGAATACAAATAAAAGCACTATCTAGTGATGATCAGTTTTTGTGCATCTGTTGATAGATATTTCAATTCTCTCCCAGTGGTTAAATAATAGTACCAGTTAAGATTCTGTTGGTTGTGAGACTCCTAAGTCAGTTGGCTTAAACTAAAACTGGCTTAAAATAAAATCCTCCTGTAATTAGGAAATCAAAGGAAAACTTGCTGCCTGCAGGCACTGCTGGAACTAGGAACTCAGATGTGGGCACTAGGACTGTGTTACTCTCTCCATTTCCCTTCTCTCTTGCTTTGCCTGGCTCCACTCCATAGGCTGGCTTAAGCAAGATGGACCCTGGCAGAACAAGACTTTTATTTTCCTAGTAAGAGTGGTTCTTTTTTCCAGTGTCTATGTAATAGTCCCTGAAAAATACGTAGTCTTTCTCTAATTGATGTACATGCTATCTTTGGAACTATGATTGTGTACAAAATAATTCAGAACAATGATTGGTAAAACCTCAGCGATATGCTCATTCCTATGGCTGCTGACACATTTTAATGAGTACAGCCCTACCAAACTCTATGGGTTGAAAGATGTGTAGTTTCTCCAAAGAAGTAACACAGAAGCATAACTGACATACTCCCCACCATACAATAATAGTTGCCAACAACAGGAGCACTAAGCAGTTGAGTTAATATTCACTAAGTATAAAGTCAAGAATTCAGAAAGCTACTATTATTTGCACTTTCTCCCTGTCCATCTAAACTCTTAAACACAAAGGTCTGGCTTAAACCAAACCAGTTTCCTCACCATCCTCTTTCTAGCCTGTAGTCTGCATCTCAATTTTACAACTCCCCACTCCCCTGCTTTCCTTGGATTAGTTTAGCTCTCTTTTTTAATGTAATCCGTTATTTAAATTACACACATTTTTAAGGAAACAATTCAAGCTTTCATCTAACACAAATTCTTACAAAACAAATAACAAACATACTCATATTTTTCTTCTTTTATTTCTTATATTATAATAACCATTTATTTTATATGTGTTTTTGTCCCAGCAATATCATAACATACTTTTCAAAGAGAAAAGAAGAGAGAGGAGAGAAGTTATAGAAAAGAGGAAAGAGAGAAATGGAAGATGGGAGAGGGATGTATGGTGGGGGAAGTATTTGGTAGCTATCAATTGATAGTCCAGTCACCTGAAGTAAAATGGAACTTATAACAAGACCGCTATTATAACTAATGTGAACAAAACCTACAGTGAAGGGTCAAATGTAATTACAAGTAGAATGGACTATAATGGAATTAAAATATCTAATAAGGCGATTAAATTAGATTAAATGAGCAATAATTAACATATAATTCCTATTCATTTAGAATCAAAAGAGAATATAATGCAACTCAGATTAATTTTATCATATTCATAATTATTTTCAATAATAGCCTAAGTGTTTATGTGATTAATCTTATTGGATTAATAAGCCTCATACAAAATATCTAAAAGAAGTAGTGTTATGTTTTTAAGAGATGATGCCATTAAGTAATCTGAAGAAGATTATAGTAAAAAGCCCTTTATTCCACTGACACAATTCAACATAATGACTCATTAGTTTTCAAAAAAGAATTAGGAATTTGATTTCCAATGAACATGTCAAAGACATGTGTTTACTTATATCTCAATTATCAAAAGATTGAACGTGTCAGAAAGTAAGTCTATAATTTATTGCATATCATTCCCTATAATACCAGAACAATAATTTTTCTATAACATGTTATGGCATAAGACTTCTAAAAAGGCAAAGACTGGAAATTAATATGTGGGTCTTGACTTAAATGCATTAAGTATGGCATTGAGGTAAAATGCTCTTTATATTTGCCCTTCTTCGCAGGTCTGTTGGAGCAAGAGGGTCACTTACCAAAAATATTTCTCTTTTCTTTTTGTCAAAAAACCTTTTGGAAAGAAATCTGTGGCCAGATACAAATGGTCCTGCTTACAGCCAAGAACTTTTCCTACCATAAAATAAAAGAGAACGAAACTTTTAAAGCTTGAAAAGCAATACCATTATTATATCTCAATAAATGTATAACCAAGGTCACACATTCTGAATTAAATGTTTTATCCTTTAATTTCTCAGTTGTTGAAGTATTTGCCTAGAAATCTGTATATATATGTATATATCTGTATATATATATATATATATATATAATGTTATTCATTTTAAGAAGACACTAAGCAAAAAATAATTGCTTAAATTCATAAAGTTTCAATACTTTTTTTTTTTTTGGTGTTTATGAGGGACCCAAGATAAGGCAATGCTTTTCAGGAAACTTCCCTAAAACTTTACTTAACAGTGGTTAATTGAGAATTGCTATTATTACTATAATGTTTGGAGGTTTGCTATTGCATGGGAGAGACTCATGCAATAGCAAACCTCCAAGCCTCTCCAAGCCTCTCTGCTTCACATTTTCTCCAGCTCCATGCCTCAATTTTCCCTTGAACAGCTGAGACTGAAGAAACTAGTAGAACAGAACACTAATAAATTGTTTGAATTGCTAGAATTACTTTTCTTCTTATATGGTAACTGAGAGCAATTGTAGAAATATCTTAAATAGAACAAATAACTTTTAGTGCTGAGAAATACCATTTTCCAGGTATTCTGTTAGAATTGAAGAACATCAGATTTAAAAAAATAAAACATGTTTAGACAGTAATAGATATCATCTATAGGTAAGGTAAACTTTCATGGTGATTTATCTCTATCGTCTAAATCATGCCTCAAATATGGTTTTATCTTAGACATGGTACCTAATAAAAGGATGAAAGGGTTAGAAGACGGAGTATAATTTATATAATTCATTCACAATAATGACTAATACTTTTCTATTACATATTATGACATATTTTTTCAAAAAGTCAAGATTTGAAATTAAACACATAAGTATTAACCCAGAAGGTTTACCTTTATTTAAAATTTTTGGTCTCATATACTTTTTACAGCCAATATGTAGTTATGAAATTTTAAATGTTTCTCTAAATTAGGCAACTAAAAGCATCATTGTCTTTTCCTGTAAACTATGCAAGAAAGTGAAATAACAGCATATTGTTGCATATTAGATGATCCAACTTTAAGTAAAGGGTCTTTGAGATAAATCAAATAAGATAATATTGAGTTAAAATTTAAATTTTAAAAATAAACTATATGAAGGTATTTAAAAATTATAAATACAAAAATGCATATTCATTTTATAGATTTTTTACCTAACATATTTTATTTTAAAATGTTTCTAACAGATTGGTGTGACTTAAGAATTGGGGTATTGAGATGAAATATCCAGCATTCTACCCCTATTATAACATCAAGAAGAAATAAAAGCTATTTGCTGAATTACACTCTTGCATATCTGCTATTGAATTTTTAATAAATTATTTCAAATCTTTGAGATATATATTTCAAAGATTTGGAATAATTTATTTTAGATAAACACTGTAAAATAAAACTTACGCATTCCAAATGATGTAAAGTTGAGGATCCCTATATTATCTTCACTAATTGATACTTATTGAACCAGATTCTGACAGAACTTAACGTTACTTTCGAGAACAAAGTGGGGTTTCTTTGGAACCCACATGAGCTTTTTCTCACCATGAGGATATTATTAAATAGGGAGTTGTAACTTTCCAAGCAGTTTGAAAAGTAAGTTTCGAGTCAGAATGAAAACAGTATCAAGCAGCAGCCACAACACTTTTAGCTCCCAATCAAATAATTCTGCCTTCTGGCTGAACTACACTGATAAATATGATCATGGCCAGGACTCTTTTATCCCTGAGCATCCACAAACTGATTAGACTTTACGAATTAAAGAAAATGTCAAAGCAGGAAAGGTCTTATGTATTATTTACT
Source organism: Macroglossus sobrinus (assembly GCA_004027375.1). Classification (NCBI taxonomy): domain Eukaryota; kingdom Metazoa; phylum Chordata; class Mammalia; order Chiroptera; family Pteropodidae; genus Macroglossus; species Macroglossus sobrinus. The sequence goes on from PVKZ01000135.1 coordinate 835,557, forward strand.
CCGATCCTCTAAGTTTACAAATAGAAAAGTCCAGTGAACTAGTGTCAAATCCAAGCTAGATCTCAGTTCGCCTCACTCCCCTGCCCTGGCCCGGGGCTCTTGCATCAAGCTGTTTTGGGGATGGCATCCCAGAAGCACACTCAGTTCCCATAGTTTCTTCTCTGCCAATCCCCATTCGAGACTTCAGTCCATTAATATAATAATTTTGTCAGTTACTAGTGTTTTCTTAAATAATCCCTAAGAATTTGGTAAAATTATCTAAAGTTTAATATACCACCACATATAAAGACAAAAATTTAAAACACAATGTTCTTGGTAGAAGATTCATAGCTTCCAAAGGGAATGAATTTGCCTGGAGAAGTCATTTCAACAAAGAAGGGAAGGTGTGAGGCCAAATCTAGTTTATTGAGGTCTAAGTCAGACAGACATTATCTTAGTCTTTGATTCTCAAAAGAGAGTTTTTGAAAGATAATGACAATAGTAACAGTGATGTTGGATAGTGATTGAATTTATATGATATGATTTGATCTTTAGATAATCTATTAGGCAAGTATTATTAACTTCAGAATAAGTATATAAGAATAGAGGCCTAAATTCACTAAGTTGCTCCTTGTAACTAACACAACCAGTTACTGTTAATGCTTGGATATGAACCCAGGTGTTTTAATGCTAAATCAGAAATCTAATTTTCTTTATGTACAAATAACATATACAAATGTAAATAAATTTTCCCTTAACATAGTAAACTCATTTTTGCTATTGTTTATATGGTTCAATTATTATTATGACTTTCATTTCATCAATGAGAAAGCTGAGGGTCAGAAACTTAAATGATTTAATGAAGGTCACAAAGTAATTATGTGACAGAAACATGCTTCTAAATTCAGCAATTGGAGTTGCAGAGAAAGGCAAGCTGCTTACCAGTATAAGCCCACATATCTCCCAGAACTCATGTGATTTTGAGTTTTTAATGATTGGTTAAACTTATTGTCTTCCAATACCAGAATTAATTTCTATAGCAACTTTACCAAGAATTCTAAGTGAGCTATGCCTGTCATTTAAAATGCACCCTCAGATATGCCCAGGATTTATCCAGGTTTTAGGTAATGTTTAGACAATCATTTCAATAGTTAAATATTTGTTCCATAAGGACTTCAACACAAATGTGAAATAGACAGACTGACCCAATAACATTTGCTTAATCAGCACTTTTAAACTCCTTCCTTATAGACGTTGTCCTGAGGGTTAAATTTTTTTTCCCCTATGAGCCTTTACACTATATAATAGAGATGGCTGGAAGCCATTAAAACAAAACAATCTGTGTATCCTCAAGGCAGAATAAAAACGTTAAGTTCGTTTTAAGCATGACATTGCTATGGAGCTGATGTCGGGCTTTTTAAAAATTAATCTCCATGTGTATGTTCTTTTATGCAATATGTTATATAACAGTAGCTTTCCATTTAGAAAATTAATTTCTGCTCTAATTCAATGGGGATAAAAAATGGTAAAATCTGCCTTTTTTCTGAGATATTTCCATTTCAAGAGTCCATGTTTCCAAGAAAAATATAATTTCAAAGTGTATAAAAGATCTATTCCAGTTCAAAAAGGAATTACTTCTGCTTAAACTGGGTCTCTTGAATAATTATAGATCTCTGGTGACAATAATTTTGCTGAAAATGATTACTATTAAGACCTAGATTTCAAAAATATTTTCACGTAAAGGGAAAAAATGATATTATTTTAAGTTTGCTTTAAAAACAATATGAAGAATCCAACAGTGAAACAGAGAAATTCATGTTTGTTTCAAGGTTTCAATGCTGACAATTGAGTTAGTTGGCAGTTGGGGGTAGGGACGGGATGCGGTGGTTGACTAGAAAGAAGGTTGTTATTAAGTTGCACGTCCCTCGTAGTTTCATTCCCCTAAGGAATTTTCAGAAACCTTGTTTCTGGTGCTGATACAAGTGCCAGACTATAGTTTCACATTATAAATTACCCTTGTTTTGTTAAAGCTTAAATTATTTTTATTAGCTGGTCACCTGGGATGCGAATACAAGTCAAGTTAAAACATTCAGATAAGCAAAGCAGCTGTTGAAATCAGCTTTCTCTTTGTCCTTTCTACCACACGCTCTGCTGCTGCCTTTCCTTATCCATTCTCTTTCTCTCTAGATCACTTTCTTATCTTCCCTTTGCCATAAGAAGGAAAGAAAGAAAGGAAGAAAGAGAGAGAGAGAGAGAGAGAGAGAGAGAGAGAGAGAGAGAGAGAAAGAAAGAAAGAAAAAGAAAGAAAGAAAGAAAGAAAGAAAGAAAGAAAGAAAGAAAGAAAGAAAGAAAGAAAGAAAGAAAGAAAGAAAGAAAGAAAGAAAGAAAGAAAAAGAAAATGTTATGGTTACATAATATTAGTGGAATGAATTTCCAGTTCATGAATGGATTTATTTCAATATTTTCTATCATTGGATAATTAAATAGTTTATTTATATATTTAGTGCTTAAAATTATACTTTTCATGCATTAAATTTTAATTTGATATTTTAGAGTATTTCTTTGGTTATAGTCCCAGAAGTAGAATTGATTGGTTACAAAGAGTATATATTTTTAACATGAGAAGAGTATGGTTTTAGAGAAAACATATATCATAGCTATGAAGCATTCTACACCAATAGAATTCTGATATTCTATTATCCTATTACTCAGTGTGTGAAATAGTTTTCTCAAGTTGAGTATCACATATAAGATTACTACAAACACCCAGAAAACTTCACCAAATGTTTAATTATGAGCATTCCATCTTATGAAGAATATTCATACCTCACAGTGCAACCTGAGAACTAAAATTCTTGGGTATCTACAAGCCAAACAAACAAACAAAAATTAAGCATTTTTATCTTGGACATATTATGAGGAAGGATGATAAGGATGGCATACAGTTTTGTTTTACTTTAAAAGGCCAGACCAGAATCAACAAGTAAAACTATAAAGAAACATCTTCTGTTTCATTCGGTGGAGCTCTTTAAATAATTAACTGCCATTCAACTGGAATAAGCTGCCTAAAGACCACAGGTCTTTAAAAGATATTTTTACTCTGCTCTATGCATAAGGGGCTTCTGTCCTGTGTTTGGAGGATGAGCTCAATGCCTCTTTCTCAAAATGAAATTTTGCAGTTCTATGATTTTAAAACACATTTTAAATACTCCTAAATATCTATTTTTAAACATTTTGCTTAGAAATCATTCAATTTAATAATATGCAAAAATAAGTTTAAGGCCTAGATATAATGAATGAATCCATGTTTGGAAGGGTTCCACATTTTAACTGTAGGAGATCTTGCTAGCACTTTTACCTCTCTGGTCAAACTCCATGAACAAAGTGGAAAGAAATGGCCAAGGTGATAATTTCTCAGCAAATCACATTCCAGAAATAAAATGTGAAGTGTTTTTCTCCTGCAGTACTGAATATCTGTATCACTTTATGAAAATGGTTTTGATAACATTTTGAAGTTTCACAGAATACAAGTGCAGCAGACAAAAATGGGAGAGAAGTTATAAGTAAGAAAAAAATAAGAAACTTATAATTATGTGGTACCATTAAACTCCTACCTATAGGTTATTTGTGATTCTTGGTGTAGAATATATTTGGTCATATGGGTCCTCATAATCCTACAGACCTATCTTCCAGTTAGAATTGTGAGGTGCGGTTCTTACCAAGCCTACTCGCTGGGGCAAATCAACAAAAGAGAGCTAGCCAAACATTTTCTTCTTGCATTCCTAAAATAGTTGGAGGAAACCTCTTGAGATCCAATATCTGATTCTTCAGACTATCTTGGGAGAAGAAAAAAGGAAGTCAGAACAAAGTCATACATATTCTGATACAAAAATAAATAAACATGGTTTTAAAAGTGAAAAAAAGATGATGGACAAGAACAAACATGCCCTTAGAACTATAATGTTGAAAACTTTAAGGCAACAAGGGATTTTATATCAAGATGTGACAAATTCCTCACAGATGGGAAAAGATAGAAAATGCTGCTTTGTAAGCATTCATTTTAACCAGAAAGGATTTTCTCATACAATGGTAATACGCACTGTGTGGCAAATGATAAAAATAAATAGATAGCTATTCAAGGATATTCTGCATTCATCTAGAGGCCAAAGCCACCAGGATAATGTCTACCCAGTTGAAACAAAATCTCGATTTCAGAATGGCCACACAGATAGATTTTATCCATCTGCTTGTGGGAAGAAGTTTCTTTACTCTGCTGACCTGCTCTAAGGATGTGGAACATGGGAACTCACCTGAACAAGCCTGCCCACCTAAACGAGCTTTTTCCTTGGACTTCAATTACCCTCAGTGCCTAAGTTACTATATAATGCACATCTGCCCAACACTTCCACAGTGTTCCTGACTATTCTCTCTGCCATGGCTATCTGGGTAACTGGCGACAGCTCTATTATGTTTATTTGCTTACTTGCCATGATAGGACACCTTATTTCATCTTCTTGTTCATTTTCAGGTCACTGAGCATCATAGGAGGGTGAAGGAGATCACACCAAATTATGAATAAATAAATGGGGGAAAAAAGTTTTAATTCTAAAAACGTTTGAGAACAATGACCTCAGAGAATAAATTACCTACATTTTGGGGATTGTTAACTCCCTAGGATCATTAGGTACCACTTAGTGCAGTTTCCTGAACACTAACTAGTTCAGAGACCAACATCAGTCAATGACTCCATTGTTATTCTTTCACGAAAAAGCACATTAAAGTTTATTACTGAGTAATTGTAAAAAATTATTGCTTTTCATTACTGATAGCAGTTATGATTGCATCTTACACATCCTCATCTTGTGCAGATGGGGTGCCACACGTAAGGGCTGTACTCACATTTCTAAGTTTGCTTTCAGCCTTATATTCCCATTCTCAAAGAAAAGTCATCATTGGTAGAGTGTAGAGTCCCAAGTCAGGAAGGGAATGTAATGCCACGATACTCAGGATGACAATAGGACCCAAATACTGCGGGAGAATGGAAACTAGAAGAATAACAGCAGACTGGGATGAAAGTGGGAAACAGAACCCATGCCAAAATTTTAACCATTGCAGGGGAGAAAAAAATATAGTACTCAAAATACAAGTCCTATAAAAAAATAAGATTTAATTTTAGAAATCTGAAAAAAAATTATTTTGTAAAAATAATATGTGAATGAATGCACTGTCAATTAAAATTTTTGGTTTCCAACAATTTTAAGTGATATTTTGAAAACAGCAGCATAATATAAGAATTTAGTGGGTTGACTGAGTTAACTTAATTTCATTAATACAAGATATGCATTTACTTCTTATAGGCAGGAACAGATTACATTTAAAAAATTTTAAAACCAGCCATGTACATGTATGTTGACATCAAACTATGCTCCAACCTGCTTAAAATCAGATTCCACTTTGTTTTTAATGTCCCCTCTTTCTTCCCCCCACCCCAAAAGTCCTCTGCTTTGTCAGCTGTGTAATGTATTGAATCAACTTGTGTAGAAACACTCAAATACCCTGTGAATCTGCTCCAAAATCTCCATAGGTATTTTGTCTTAGATTTTATCTGTATAAGAACTCACATATGGCTCTCTCTCTGGGAAAGGTTATGACTAATTCTCTGTCAATATGCTTGCTTGTATATAACCCCTAAAACTCACGTCTCTCACCTTCATCCTAATAGAAGTAGACTACCCCTTTTCTTAGATAAGTGTCATCCTAAATGCCAACAATTTAAACTATGCCAATGCCAAATAGTTAATACCTTTTCACAAGTATCATCCTAATAAAATGAGGGCCTTTGATTCATGCAATTACTTTGTTTGTCTTCTACAGGAATGTACATTAACTTCTATTATAGCACTAATTACACTATATTCTAATTAGTTACTGTTATTGGCTCAGATGAGAGTATAAGTAACCTGAGAGCAGGGACCATGCTTTGTCTTTGTATCTACAATATGTGGCATTCGACAGTAATATGAATGTGATGGTTGTTGAGTGAATACATTGACATTGATTATGTATGCCTAGAAAATATACATTTACTTGTATTAGATTTAATTTCAGAATTACCAGAGAAGATAAGAATGCATGTAACAGCCAATCGAAGGCTATTGTGGAACCATAGATTATTTTTCAGTCAAAGACAAATTTTTGCTATCTATCTAGGAGCAAAAAAATTGACAACAAAATTTATAACATTTTGTGTTATAAGAACAGTAAAATTCTATTATTTGGATTATCTCTCTGTATACTTGAACACTTTTTTGGCAATATAGATGTTTAAAACTTTGCAGTTTAATAAAATTGTTAAAGATAAGCAGAATCAAAATATATTTTAATTAGGTGGGATGAGAACTTCATGAGAAAATTAAAACTTTAATTTTAAATTTGAATATAATTTTTAAATGATTGTTTTATAAAAATATACTCATTTTTATTTACTCATTAAAAATATCTTATCCCATTCTAAATTGAAATACACAGGAAACACATTAGATCTAATTGTAACTATCATTTTCCTAAGTCTATATACTACATGTTTTAAATCTAGACACGAAATAGGAAAATGAAGAATTGATAACCTGGGACTGCTTTGTTCTGTCAATGTAGTACACTGTGTATCTTATTATACAGGGGAGGATAATAATTGAACTTTGTCCTTGACTACTGTTTCAAGACAAAACAGCACAGTATGCATCTGTAAAATGGAGGCCACTGTGGTCTTTTGAAGCCCTGGTAAAGTCTTTTTTAATAAAATGAAAGGAATAAATTCGGATTTAAAAAATTACCTAAAAACTTATGCACCCTATCTGTATATGATATTCTAAAGTATTAAATCAATCACAAATTATCAGATGTATATCTGAATATTCAGTGTATGTTAAAATACTAATCAAATCCTAAGCACTAGATAACTTTCTCCAAAGAACAAATATACATACATATTTCTTATTGCTGAAATTTTTACCTGTAGTTTGTGGCTGAGCTTTACTTTTTTATAGAGAAAAATGGGCTAATTGTTTGTTGATTGGTTTAATACCATTGAAGTGGGAGAATTTTTACTTTGTTTCTAAACTATTGAGGCCACTTAGAAGAGACTTTCCATATTATGTCAAAAGAAGGCTGAGGAACTGCCATTTCCAATATTTGCTTTATTCTGATATTTGTCATCTTACCTGCTATTTCCAATAAGATAAATATTTAGCTAAAACTTTTTCCACATTAAAATCACAATCTATTGAAAACTAGAAAACAACCTTGACTTTTTTTTGTATTCTATTTATATTTTAATTTCTTATGAAGTTTTTTTATCATACTAAATCCTTGCCAAATGAATTATATCAATATTTGCAAAAGTGGACAGTAAACAAGTATTACTGCAACAAGACTTTGGGACAGAAGGACACTGCACTCCAGGGTGAAAAAAAATTGTATACTTTGTTTTAATTTAATTTTAATTGATAAGATTCCCCAGCTTAGTATCTCATAGAATTCAACTCCTTAACTGGTACCTGTGTTAGATGTTGTTAGTGATCTAGTCAAACTATTTTAACTTTTTCCCCACATATAACTTGCATATCTTGATAACAGAATTTTTGTTTGGGTATTAATCTGTCAACTGTGTGTTCTAACAACAGAAACCCCTCCCCTGCTTTCAAGAAGTAAATCCTGTTTGGTCTCAAACAGTCATGAAAAACATACATTATCATGAATAATCTAGGGATGGTCACATTACCTAATTCTGAAAATGAGATATAAAATGTGCAAAGAATTCTAGCAGCAATGAGAAAAGATCTATTTTCCTGATATGTTAAAAAACATTTGGAAAAATGTCCCCTTACTGTCCTTTTTTATTTCTTCTTGGTGTGTGAAACCATGACGCATGAAGCTGCTGCAGCAAACTTTTGACCATGAATTAAACCTTTAGAGGAAGAATAAAAAGCCAAAATGTTGAAAAAGTTAAAGAAAAAAATAAAACTCAAATCATTGTACTAGCTCTAGGATTGCCAGGATCCTTTCTTTTTTCCCCCAACATAATCTATTACTTGCAGTTAAACTTGCCCTGATACAAAATTCATGTTAAGTTTTAGAAAATTAGAACTTGAGACAATAGAAAAATACATCCAATCTTGTTCTTTTGGTTGGAAATAAAGACTAACTGTCCTTTGATGTCATAATAAACAAAGTTAATTATTGCTTTAGTTAATGACAAAAGCCATCAAGTTACTTCCATTTTGTCAGGTGCCCTCAGACTCAGGCAATGTTAAAACTGAAATGCAACATCAGGGAACTTTACAGTTGAAAACCATTTGCCTGCTCCATGACCTTGCTGTCCTCTAGTCATCTCACCAGGTGAACGGACTCCAACCATTAGAGCTATGCTCACTTCCACTAGTATAAACACCATTTACTGAATAAGTCAGCAAGAAAGTTACATGGATTTGATTTAACATCTCTTTATCTTTCAAATAACTCAAAAAACAGCTCCAGGAACTTAGCTGCAAAATTAATGATGTTATAAATTATCAAGGTAAATGCCTAGAGGAAGGGAAAGTATTTTCAGTTCTTGTCTTTCTTCTCTAGAGTTCTTAGATTTTTTAATCGATAGTGGATAATATCCCAGTGTCCCACAGTTGTCTTCTTGGTAATATGTATGACTTAGTAAATACTGATATAATAATAAATATGATGGGATAGAAGAAAACATTTTTTTTCATTTAAAACTCCAATCGAGTTTAATTTTGTCAATACTGTCAAAAACATTTATAAATGATAGTCATTTATTAGATATAAAATATTTAAATACTGTTCTTCTTAAATTCAAAGTTAATATATGAATATTCTCAAATGTTTATGGATTGAATTATTAAGAAATTTGAAATGTTATAATTGTTATTAAATGATTTATTTTTGTAAATATAGTTGTTATATACAAGCCAAGTATACAGATATTCTAGATATGTCTATGTGTGTTTTTATTATTGCTTTTAATTTTATTTTTGGAGAAGATTATCCAAAGGAGAAAGATTATATTTGGAATGCAAAGATCTGCTATAAAACAAAAATGCTAAACATCCTCACTGTTAAATTCAAATTATATTCATGTAGTGAAGTTTTGGTCTTTGGCCGAACTGATAGATATGTGTTTTTAATTCTATATTTCTGTGAGGTAGTAAATTCTTACCTGAACAGGTAATATTATTACAAAAATGCAGATGCAAAACTGAATATGAAGATAAGTGATTAGAAAAAATGATTGTCAGGTGTCTTCTTCCTCTTTCATGTCATAATGTACAAAGAGCTCGTGTCCTGTGGAGCTCTTTTTAGAAAGATTTCTGAGTGATATTCAACATGCTTCCATGTCATTATTCAGAACTCATATTGCTGTCTAGGTGCCGAAGGCATGTTAACCCTCTCCTAAGGAATAGCATTCTGAACCTTAACCTTAGAAATAGGTTTCAAGTAGTAGGTAAATAATAAAGATAAATAGTGACAAATGCCAAACAAGAAAGAAGGAATTAAGAGCAGGGAGATAAATTTACTTTTGACTTTGAAGTTTAATAAATAATCTTCTTATTGCTTATATATAAATCAATTCTCAATTCAAGCTCATCTCAGGGAAGCTTAGTAGAAAGAGGAATATGCCAATCAGATGCTGGATAATGGTATAAGAAATGAGATACAAAACTGACAATTATTTTGTAATCTCAAAATATATTAAAACATAAAAAGAATTGGAACCCACAGCCCATGTTCTCATTGCTGATTACATATCCTGGTTGCAATGCTCATCACCAGCTCTTCTGTGGACAATACTTATGTATATGTTTTTTCCCCTAGATTGTGGGCACTAAAAGATAGAAGTCATATTTTCCTCTCATATTGTAATTTCCCAAAAAACTTAACCCAGTTATTTGTGCACAGTAAATACAAATAAAAAATTTGCTTATGCCACATAAGAGCTTTTAAGTGTTTTCTACATGCAATTATTATTTATTTTCTTTTTTGTTCTAATACTATAATGACTATAGCTTGTTTTATCACCAGGAGAATTTCTTAAATTCTAAAGTTTCTAAATTTTGGTCCTGGAGATAATTTTAGGACTAGTCCAATACTGGCTTTTTCTTTTCTATAATGAGTTGAGGGTTTTTAATTATTTGAAAAATTCTCAAGCTTGTAAGGTTTAGCTAAAAATGTCATAGGCCTGGCTTTGTGTATTATTTAATTATATACTACTTGGGCTTAAGTGAAGAAAAATCTTCACAAATCAAAATTTTGCCAACTACATCAGAGGCCTAAAAATTTATTATGGACCATCTCTTCCTTGGATATTAAGATTTCCTCTCTCTCTCTCTCTCTCTTTCTCTCTCTCTAGCAAACCATACATATTGCACCATTTCTACATTAAAGCTGCATCTTTGTAGGAACCAGACAGTATTTAACCAATGATATACCTGACTTCGTTCCAAGCCAAACAACAGACTTTTTATTTTTGCCTATGCCGCAGGCTATTTGAAAGTATTAGAGTTAATGTGCAATCAGGTAAGTAAACCCATATTACATATCTGTAATTTTCATCCAGTAGAAAGAAAATATTACATTACAAGTCTCCATAATTACATTCAAATGTAATCAAATACAAAAGTTTAAGATCCCAAATCCTTTGAGTTACAAGATCCCTTTTTCTATACATTTAAGCAGTCTTATAGCTGCAAAAAAAAAGTTGAAATAATTCTCAAGGCACTAAAAAAGAAAAAAAAAATAACAAGATCACCTTATACTGTAATTGCCTGCCCCAGGCTCTAATTCTTTTATAGCACTGTCTGCAGCAGCCATTTATGTGCTTGGGCAACAAAGGCCTGGAAAGGGATGTATTTTCAAAACATATGTTTGTAGCTAGGAAAATAGCTCTTTGGAACTAAATAAAGTTTCTTTGGTTGGGGTGTTGGATGAAAACTAATACTGTAATAAACAGAAGTTATACATTTCTCTTTTGATCTATGAATCAAGAACACAAGACTGGAGGGTTCTTGCCTAGCATCAAAATTGAGAGAATCTGAATTAAAAGTCTTAGAAAGGAGACCCATCAGGATTCGAGCTTTGAAAATTTAAAGTGCATTATGTTAGCAATAACTTTATTTACTCTGGCCTGCTTTCTTTTATTCTTAATTTTTTTTTAATCATGGTGAATATACAGAACCGCTTGAAAAATAAGGATAGGATATAAGCATAGATGCTACTAAATAATGTTGACTCCATCTGTTTCAATTTTTTCTAGACTACCTAAAAAAAACCCAAGTCTGAGTGGCATAAAGTGGTTGGAGACATAGAATGTACTAAAATGTTAGAAACCTTCTTAACCAAGAAATATTTTCCTTTGTGTTCTCCAAATCTCATGCATTAGAGATTCATTTAAGTTAAACAGCTCCACCTCTAAAATGTAAATGCTACCTTCATACTATGATTTCTTATTATGAGAAGTTTTTATTAGATAACTCTTTCTCCCAAGACAGACTATAAAGATTGAAAAAAACACACTAAAACTTGCTTTCATGCCCTTTAGCCATTGGAAGGCAGTTGAGAAGATCTATGCAGCAAGGGCCAATATCCTGGAAAGAAGGGAAGTGCATTTAGATGAATCCTACAGGGAAGCCACTATTGGTTTTTTCTAGAGCACTTGCTGATTCAGATTGTAGGGTACAGAGCTGCATGTGGCTGTTTAGAGCTTAAAACAGTCTCTCTCTGCCAGGAAAACAGAAATTAGAGTTCAGGGTTACAAGGTCAGCTAAGAAATGAGGGGCCAATATCTCAAAGAAAGGGAGCTACAGCAATATCACCCTGAGGCAAAATGCAATAACTGAAATTAAGAATTTAATAATGTGTTTAATAGCAAATAAGACACAACAAAGAGGATGATGAATGAACTATAATATAACTTAGTAGAAAATTTCCAGATTAAAACATAGAGAGTAAAAAAAAATAGGAAAACATAGCAGAGCACAAGAGACATGCGAGACATTGTAAAATGCTATAACATAACTGGAATCACAGAGAAAAGTAGAAAAAAAATGAAGATCATCTAAACAAATATTGGCTGAGAATTTGACTATAATCAAGCATAATTCAAAAATTTTAAACAAGATAACTATAATAATAATTACATCCAAGAACAATATAGTAATACACTGAAAACCAAGGACCAGGGACTATCTTAAAAGCAGGCAAAGACAGGAATAACAAAAAAACCAATAGGTGACTTTATAACAGAAAAAAATAGAAGCCAAAAACTAAAATAATTACATCTTAAAATGTTGAAAGAAAATAACTTGTATTCTAGAATTCTTTATTCAGTTAAAATATTCTTTAAAAATCAGGGAGAAATAAAGATAGGCTAGACAAAAACTGAGAATTGATCACATTCTGCCACACAATAAGAGAAATATTACAGGTAGAATTTCAGTGAAAATAAATGATTGCAGATATAATCATCATAAAACAGAAAAATAAATAAAAGCAAAGGAAAGGTTAAATATGAGGAATACGTCAAAATGAATATTGACTATTTAAAACAACAACAACTAACATATAAATAATTTAATAATACTACTTCTGTGTAAGATGGAAAATATGTGTAATAATAAAATGCAAGTCATTGTTAGCACAAAGGATGAGGGGGTGAGTAAATGAGAAAAAATCCACATTGTCTAAAAAATGACAAAAGTACAAATTAAATGTAGATTTTTACATTTTCTAATTTCTAGTGTTAACTGCTGAGTCATAAAATCAAACATAATTCACAAAGTAAGGAGAAGCTATAATAATAGGAAACCTTTATCAACCCAAAGAAGATAAGAAATAAAAAGGGAGAAAATAGAGAGAAAGTAAAAAATAAATACTAAAACATTTGGTGAGATTTTAAATTTAAATATTTGAGTAATTATATTAACTGTAAATGGAGTAAATACTCCATTTTAAAGATAAGTATTTTCAGATTGAATAATAATATAAATGATGCCTACAAAAACCATTTCAAATATAAGTAGAAGTTAAAAGTAAAAGAATATAAGAGCACATTTTCAAATACCAACCAACTAGTAGCTATTCTAATATGAGAGAAAATAGACTTAAGGCAGAAAGAATTACTAGACATGAAGATGTTGCATGCTGAACATTTCTCTCGCTCTCTCTCTCATGTGTGTGAACTTTCTTCCTTCTTTTCTGTCTCTCCGTCTGTTGTCTTTCTCTTTCTTTCTTATCTTAGGAGGTATATAAAACATTTAAGCACTGTACGTAACTACAGAATATATATTCTTTAAGTTTACCAGGAACATTAGCCAAAATAGGTAATATGACAGGCTAAAAAAATCATATACTCTCCAACTACAGTGTGATTAAACTAAAAATTAATAATAAAAAATATAAATAAAAAATTTCAAAAGTTTAAAAATTAAGAAACGAACTTGTAATCCATGAATCAAAAAAGAAATCACAATGAAAATTTGAAATATTTTAAATTGAATCATAATAAAAATATGATAGCTTGCCTCTTGGTATCTTTCTTCTTATTACTTCCAAATGCTCTTTGAATAGAGTTCTTAGTACAAGATGCATCCTCTGTCTCTATAAACCCAACTAACAAAACTTTAAATAGTTATATTTATACTAATGTCCTGCCCTTTCCCCTGCTTTCCTTCTGCTCATCCCCTTATATTTAACATGAAAACAATTATAAAAAATATTGAAGAAATTAGACATTTCTCATATTTTTAAAACTTATCCAACTCCTTGTGCTTTTTAATACATTTCAGAGAAAAAGAAATAAAATTGAATTTAAAAAACTAAAGAAAATATACAAATTTTTAGTTAGATTTACCATTAAAAAAAAAGAAAACAAATAAATACAACTAGATATAAAAGATGAGACATTACAACAAATATCACAGAAATACAATGATTATATGCTAGGAATTAAACAACCTATAAGAATGGATAAATACTTAGAAATATATAACCTACAAAGACTGAATCATGAAGAAAGAAAAATATGGACAAATTTCTATTAAGATGGTTGAATCAGTAATCAAAGACTTTCCAACAAAGAAAAGTCCAGGACAAGATGGCTTCACCGGTGAATTCTAATAATCATTTAAAAAGAATTAGTGAACTCTCATACACTGCTGCTTAGAATATAAATATGGAAAACAGTATGGAGTTTTCTAAAAAAACTAAGAATAGAATTACAATATATTCCAGCAATCCCTCTTCTGGGTGTTTACCCAAAAAAACTTGAACATATTTATACACAAAGATATATGCACCCCACTGTTCATAGCAGCATTATTCTTGGTGGCCAAGACATGGAAAGAACCAAAGTGTCCTTTAATAGATAATTGGATAAAGATGTGGTACATTATACAAAGGAATATTACTTAGCCATAAGAAAAGATGAAATACTACCATTTGTGACAAGATGGATGAATCCTGAGATTATCATACTAAGCAAAATAAGTCAGACTGAAAAAGTTGAGTACCATATGATTTCACTCAGATGAGGGATATAAAACAGAATGCAACAAACAAACATGACAAACAAACAGAGACTCATGGACATGGATGATGGATCAGTGGTTACCAGTAGGAAGTGGGGAAGGGAGCAGGTTGATAGAGGTAAAAAAAGTTAATAAAAATGAATGAATATCAATCCTTCTCAAACTCTTTCAAAAAGGAGTGAACACTTTCAAACTTATTTTATAAGACCAATATAACTCTGGTAACAAAACAAGAACATGACAAAAAAGGAAAATTATGGATTAATATCCCTGATAAATATAGGTACAAAAATTATTAATAAATTATTAGCAAACTAAATTCAATAATATGTTAAAAGAATCACCATGATGAAGAAGGTTTTATTCCAGGGATGCAAAAATGGCTCAAAATCTCCAGATCAATAAATATGATACACCACATTAACAAAATTTAGAATTAATTTTTTTTAAAAATCATATCTATAGGTACAGAAAAAGCATTTGACAAAATTCAACATTTATTCATGATAAAAACTCTTAACAAACTGGGTATACAGGAAAAATACCTCAACATAATAAAGGTTACATATAACAAGCCCACAGCTAACATCATACTAATGGTGAAAATCTCAAATATTTTCCTTAAAGATTAGAAGCAAGACAAATATTCTCACACTCACCACTTTTATTCAACACA
The DNA here is from genome assembly GCA_004027375.1 of Macroglossus sobrinus. Taxonomy (NCBI): domain Eukaryota; kingdom Metazoa; phylum Chordata; class Mammalia; order Chiroptera; family Pteropodidae; genus Macroglossus; species Macroglossus sobrinus. Next base: position 850,806 of record PVKZ01000135.1, read on the forward strand.
ATACTGAAAGTGTTAGCCAGAGAATTAGGCAAGAAAAAGAAGTAAAACTGTCTATTTGCAGATGATGTGATCTTATAAATAGAAAACCCTAATGACTCCACCAAAAAAAACCTATTAGAACTAATCAATGCACTAAAATTATATAATACAAAATTAATATAAAAAATCAGTTGTGTTTCCATATGCTAATAACAAACTATTAGAAAAAGAATGTAAGAAAAGTAGCCTTTTATAACTGCATTAAAAAAAAAAAAAACAACAGGAATAAATTTAACCAAGGATGTAAAAAAATCTCTACACCAAAAGCTGTAAGTTGATGGAAAAAATTGAAAAAGGCACAAATAAATGGAAATATATTCCATGTTCATGGATTATAAGAATTAAGATTGTCAAACTGTCCATATACTCAAAACAATATATAGATTCAATGTAGTGCCTATCAAAATTCCAATGACATTTTCACAGAAATAGAATAAAACTAGCCTAAAATTTGTATGGAACGTCAAATGACCCCAAATATTCAAAGCAATATTGAGAAAAAGAAACAAAGATGGGGAATCTGACTTCTTGACTTCAAACTATAGTAATCAAAAGAGTATGATATTGGCATAAAAATAGACACAGATGGATGGAACAGAATAGACAGCACAGAAATAAGCTCGTGCGTATGTAGTCAATGAAGCTACAATGAAAGAGCCAAGAATATACAATGGTGAAAGGACAATCTCTTCAATAAAAGATATTAGAGAAACATGCAAAAGAATAAAACTAGACCAATAACTTAAACCATTTAAAAAAAATCAACTCAAAATGGATTAAATACTTGAACATAATACCTGAAACCATAAAACTCCTAAAAGAAAACAAAGGAAGCAAAGTCCCTGACATCAGTCTCGGAAATTATTTTTTTGGATTTGACAACAACAGCAAAAGCAACAAGAAAAAATAAACAATGGGACTACATCAAACTAAAAAGCTCTGCACAGCAAAGACAATTATTAACAAAATGAAAAGGCAACGTACTGCATGGGAAAAAATATTTGCAAACCACTTATCAGATGAGTGGTTAATATCCAAAATATATAAAGAAATTATACAACTCAATAGTAAAAACTCAAACAATTAGATTAACAATGGGCAAAAGAATTGAACAGAGATTTTTCTAAAGAAGATATACAAATGGCCAAAAGGTACATGAAAATGTGCACAACTTTACTAATCCAGGGAATTGCAAACCAAAATCACAATAAGATGCATCCTTCATACCTGTTAGAATGGCTATCATCAAAAAGATAAGTTTTGATGAGGATATGGAAAAAAGAAGCCTTATGCATTGTTGGTAAGAATGTATATTGATATGGCCATTATGGAAAACAGTATGAAGTTCCCTTAAAAAATTAAAAAATAGAACTACCATCTGATCAAGCAATCCCACTTCTGGGTATATATCCAAAGAAAATAAAAACAAGATATCAAATATATATTTGAACTCTCATGTTCATTACAGCATTATTTACAATAGCCAAGATATGGAAGCAATCTAAATATACGAGAACAGATTATTGATATAGTTATATTTAATGAAATATTATTCAGCCATTAGAAAGAAGGAAATTCTGCCATTGCTAGGATGTGGATGGACTTTGAGGACATTATGCTAAATGAAATAAGATAGACAGAGAAAGACAAACACTACCCTGTATAATATATATGTAAAATCTTTTTTAAAAATATCAAAATCATAGAAACAGAGAGTGCAAACATGATTGTTCCGTGCTGAAGATTAGGGAAAATAGAGGTTGATAATGGGTCAAAATTTTCGACTCTAAGATGCATGAGATCTAAATATCTAATATAAAACATTATGGTTGATAACACTGTATTGTATTATTGAAATTTGTTGAGAGAATAGAACTTAAATGTTTTCATTTAAAAAAAGATAAATATGTAATGTAATAGATGTGTTAATTAGATGAGGGGAATTCGTCCACGATTTGTGTGTATATCAAGACTGAAATATTTTACAAGTCAATTGCACCTCAATAAAACTGAGATTTACAAAAAAAAGTAGTAGAATTTGCAAAGCTAATTCTTGATAATCCAGGAAAATTTAGGCTCAGAAGCAGTTAATGAATCATCTCTATCTAGAACATCAAGTCTATAGGCCAACTCCTAGATCCCTGCCTATTCTGTAAATAAAGTTTTATTGGAATATAGCCACACCCATCCATTTATGTACTGTTTATGGTTGCTTTTCCACTGCAAGGGCAGAGCTGAGTAGTTGTGACAGAGACCATATGGCCTTCGAAGCCTAAAATATTTACTGTATTCTCTTATCTCTCTCCTTAGAGAAAATTGTTTGGTCTAACTGGAAACATGGGCTCATCTCTATAGTTTAAGGATGGTATTGGAACATATATATCTGACTGACTGGTTTATCAGAACCATATAGTGTGGAAGAAAGTCAGTTCTCCAGAGGAAGGGTGTTGCTAACTCTAGAAGAGAGGATGGGTAGATACATGGTCATATCCTATCAATCTGATCCACAAGAATGCCATCAATACCATATTGATATACCACCAAAAAAAGCAATAACAAGCAGAAAGTGAATTCTAAGACTCTGTGACATCAAGTAGAAAAAAAGTTATTCTATATATTACAGATTATTTTACTATTATAGCCCACAGATTAAACCAATAATTCACTTATATTTTATAATTATATATCTGACATTTATTAGAATTATAAAGGGAGAATTAATTTTAATATCCACTTCCAGGCAGTGTTGCTATCCTTGTTTTACAAATGAGAATCAGAAAACTTATGTGATTTATCCATGACATAGACTTTAAACACAGAGGAATACTGAATGATATATCTATTAATTCAGTTCATTGTTTATATCAATTTTACTTTAAATGCTTTCCATCTGTTTTCTGACAATTACCAACAGAGACGACAGACTGACTATGTTGAATAGCCTTTATCTTTGATTAATTTATTTTATTGAATCTACAACAATCCAAATTGCTGATATCATAAATATATACTTTTTTCTCAAGTAGAATATCTTGATTCTGGAATATAAAATACATGTTAAAATTGCAGTTTTAAGAACTTTGGTAGATATCTAGAGTAGAAATCATATTAGAGCTGAAAGATTTATTCTATATCAAGTATAACTTTTTTTTACTGCCAAGAAAACCATGAAGATTCAAAAAGGATAAGTAACTTGTTAATGTGTAAATAGTTATTTGAACTATTTGGCTCTATGTAGTTAGAGTCTATATGGCTATTGGCAATGCTATCAATTTTTGAAGGTTTTGGTTGGAAGAAAAGAAAAACAATCTTGGGCAATAAATATCTATTTGAATGTTACTCTAAGGTAATTTCTTATATAATTACTTATCCAGTTATTTCAGAAAAAGTAAATGACGTGTGTGTGTGTGTGTGTGTGTGTGTGTGTGTGTGTGTGTAATTTTTCTATAAAGATTCTGGTAGTCATTGTTATAACCATGTGATAAAATTTTTGTACCACTACTAATATCATGATACATTTTCTAATGTGATGTTATATAACTGCTACTTTCAGGAAGATATTACCCTTGTCTACAAGAGATGGTATATTAATGAAATAAGCCCAAACCCAGATAAAGTCAATTTCTCACAGAACTCTTTTCAGAATGTCCCTAAGTGAAAAAAAACTATAGACAACTATGTACTCTATAGAGACAAAGCTCTAGCTTTCCCTCAGGTGATATTAGTGCAGGGGAATGGGAAGGGATGAGAGTTTATCTTTTATTCATTTCTGAATCAACATTATAAAATTAACTCCAATATAAGTACTCCTCTTTTGGACACAAACTTTTAGGAGTTCAATAAATTGGTATTTTTACATATAAAATGTTCACTAGAAAAGATAAAAATGTAGCATTACATTTTGCAATTAATGTGCTTTTTATGAAATCACCTGAAAATAAGTGCCTTTTTATTTTCTGGTTTCAATTATTATTATATGAACAAAGGATTATATAACAAATAAATTACAAACCTTTCTTACTTTCTGTCATTAGAGTGCTTTAATAGATACATAGTGTAAGATTTCAACTGGTTGATAAAAATACTCAATTCCAGGAATTATGACTTATCATAAATCTTAGCTTTTGATTTTTTTTTCACCAAAGAACACATTCAGATGATTTTCAATTCCTAATGGCCAAATTTAGCTCTCAGTTATCCATGTATGGCTCCCATTGACTTCAATGACTCTTATTGGCTACCATGGAAGAAAGCCAAATTCCACTAGAGGATGTGTGCATGCAACTCTATTTGAAGTTAGTGGGGGTCATATACATATCCTAGGGCAGAACTTGGCCCAAGGATTCTATACTAATCAATTGCTGTCTTAGCATGCAAAACAATGGAAAAAATATTGCCACTATAAAAGTAAACCAAATGTTAAAGACAGCTCTCCAAGAGAAATCTAGAGAAAAAAACCTTCTTAAAGAAATATAAAAACATTGTCATGCCATTACTGCTCTGCTAGAGACTGAAAACAATTAAGATTCTAATAAAATATATGTTGCAATAAAAAATTTTCTTGGAGGATACCACATTCTCATACAGATCTGGCCCACTCAAAGATCTGGCCAATTTTTAGCTTTGGCTTTTCATTCTAGAATGTGTTCATCTTTTGACCTTTCTCCATCCTTAGCAACCACAATTATTTTAAATGACATTTATGTTTTTGAATAAATACAATACTTAAAATGGATAGTCAGTGTGGTGCCTTCTTTTGACCCCCTCCACCGCCCAATTAATTCCCCAACATTGGTTACTCTCTAATTGAATATATGAAATAAAAACAGTGCAATTACTATGGAAGGGAGAAATATAACAATAATCACTTTTATCTATAATTTTAATTTTTTCAAACTCCTTTCCCTGACAAATCAGATCAAATATGCTTTATATTCTTAAATGAGGAATGTGATAAAACATTCCTCTTTATTACTATCTGAACAATAGCACATCTTTTTTAAGGCAAGAGATGCTCATTTTTCATATATCTGAAAGTTAACATATGCACATAAGTGGATGCATATCACAAATGTATTTATGACTTTTTTACAAAATAACCATGGTAATGTAAGTACTCCCAGATCAAAAAGTATCATTGCCAGCACTCCAAAAGTCTTCTTGGCTCCCCTTCCCAATCATTACTCTCTCAAAGATAATGAGTGTTTTTACTTTTATCCTCACAGATTTGTGAAAACCTAGTGTTTACCAGGGTCTTCTCTCTTTTTGTCTCCTTCTTGCTAAGACAAAAAATCTGATATTTGAGCTTTAGCCTTTTACCTGTCCCTATTGGCTGTCTTGTCTTGAAAAAACTTAGAAATAAAATTTCTCAAAACAATAATCTATAGAACATCAGACTCATTTACCAATTTTTTGTTTGCTTGTTTGTTAGTTAGTTTGTTTGTTTTATTTCTGGGATTTGGTGTCTCAAGACCTGGCTGCCTTGGTAGCCTTGAATTCTGTGTCTCCTAAACCTGTGAGACAGCTGAAAGATGGGAACTACCACTTTAGACATGGGCTTTTAGATCACTGCTTATCGAACCACAAATAACCAAAGGGGGAAAACTGATAGCAAATGCTGGAATCATCTCAATTTGTTTTCCTTCTCTCCATAATCTTTGCTCCTCAAAATCAGTCTGCCTCAATTGTTCTCTATAATATTAAGAGCTTTCAATAGGATTCTTTATATATCTTTGTAGTTAATTTTTAGTGGGAAGATTGATTTGATATGAACTACATCATATTCGAAAGTTCAAGTCTCTCCTTCAGCTCTTTTCCTATCTTTTTTTACTAACTTTTTCAACTCTTTCCTCCTTGGAATAAAAAAATTATAGTATTGTCTTCCTAGTTTCTCTACCTAGTTATTATTATTATATCTTCCTTTTTTGTGTGAACTTATGTTATTTGACCTGTTTCACTGCTTTCTATTTTTTTACATTCACATCTCCTCTACTAGCCCTAGTGGTACTACATTTTGACTATCATCTATATAAGTACAGTTCATATATTAATGCAGCAAACATAATCTACTCTGCTGCATATGATGGACACTAATCTATCCTATTTCTCCATAGTCTATTTAGTTCATCTTTTAAAATGCTATTTGTCATCAACTAAATTGATTTTAATAGCCATTAATTTGTTATTGTCTAAAAATTATAAGCTCCTTGAGGCTAAGCTAGCTTTCTTTTATATTCATAGCCATGTATCCTCTGAACCCAGAATTATGCTAGGCATATTATAAGTAATTAATAAAAGTTCGAGATCTGAACAAACCTTATAGGCATACCTCACAGGCTCCTGTTTGGTCTAGTGAACTCTGGGAATATCTGTGAGGTTTTGATTTTCATGTTTATTTTTTATAATATTATTGAGTTATAAATGCAGTAAAATTACACATACTTGATGAATTTTAACAAATGTAAACTTGCGAAACCATCATCATGATCAAAATAATGACTATTTCCATCATCTCAAAAAGTTTCCTTGTGTTCTCTGTAATCCATAGCTTCCTTCTCTCCCATTTGAGGGAACAACTGATCTGACTTCTGTCACTACTGATTAGCTTACATTTTCTAGAGTAATGTAATCACTCGGCATAATTATTTTGAGATCTATCTATATTATTGTGTATATAAATAGCTCATTCCTGTTTACTACTGAGTAGTATTCTATTATATGAATATGTTATAATTTGTTTATTTATTCACCAGTTAATGGACATTTGAGTTGTTTCTAGTTTGGGATTATTACTGCTATGAACTTATGTTTATTTTTGGATAAAGTTGCTATGAACATTTGTGTACAAGTCTTTGAATATATGCTTTTATTATAAAAAGAAGTAGAATTGTTTAATCATTACAGGAGGTTTATATACAGCTTCTTAAGAAACTGCAAAGTGATTTCCAAAATGATAGTACCATTTTACATTGCTATCAACAGTTTATGGGTGTTTCTGTTGCTTTGCACCCTCATTAACAAATTAGTTATTCTTTTAATTTTAGCCACTCTAATGGGGTGTATGTATGTGTGTATGTGTGTGTGTGCGCACATGCACTTACGTATGCTCTTATATAAGTGAACTGAATGACAGCTATAATAAAATAGGAAGAAATTAGAATTACTTATTATTTTACTATTATAAAGTAATCATACTATTCATAAAGCAGTATAGTGTTATTTGAAAATAGACTTGGTTTAGGTGTAAATGTATATTGCAAACTTTAAGGCTGCAATTTTAAAAAGTTTAAAATACATATATATGTATATATACATATATATATAAGCAATATGCTATAAAAAAGAGAAAATTAAATTATATAAAATGCTTATTTATAATCACAAAAGGCAAAAAAGAGAAGACAACAAAAAAAGAACAAAGAACAGGAGCAACAGGTAGAAAACAGTAACAAATATGGAAGATATTAATCCAACTCTATTAATAATCACTTTGCCCATCAATGGTCTAAATACACCAATTAAAGACAAAGATTGTCAGAGTAGATTTAAAAACATGACCCAAACATATGTTGTCTATAAGCAACATATATTTTGTCCACTTTAAATATAAAGACACATATAGATTAAAAGTAAATAGAGAAAAATATACTATACTAATACTAATCAAAGGAAAGCAAGAATAGCTATATTAATTTAAGACATCAGATTTCAAGTACGATCTAGCAGGGATAAAGAAAGGCATTACATAATGATAAAGGGTTCAATTTTTCAAGACATCAAAGTTCTTAACATGCATATGCCTGACAACAGAAGGTCAAATTTTGTGAGGCACAAACTGACAAAACTACAAGAAATAGTGACTTCACTGTCATAGTTGAAATCTTCAGCACTCCTCTCTCTGAAATGGAAGATCCTTCAGATTCTCAGAATATCAGTAAAGATACCGTTAAATTCAACATCACCTGAAATCTATTGGACATAATTGACATCTAGAGACTACTTCATCCAAAAACAACAAAATATACATTCTTCTCAAGCTTACATGGATTCACCAAGATAGACCACTATCTGGGCCATAAAACACATCTCGACAAATTTAAAAGAACACAAATCATAAAATGTCTGCTTTCAGATAACACGGGAATTAAGTTAGAAGTCAATAACAGAAAGATAACTAGAAAATTTCAAAATACATGAAGATTAAACAGCACACTTCTGATCAAATAACTAATAGCAAAAGAATTTTTTAAATATTTTGAACACTGAAAATATATGAAGAGAGTAGATTTAAGGTACACTTATTACACACACACACAAGGTAAGTATATGAGGAGAGATGATATGTTATTAGCTCAACTAATTGACTAATTTTGCTATAAATATCAAGTTATCTTGTATACTTTACATATAAATGATTTTTATTAAAAATATGTTAATACATTTAAATGTCAAAAATAATTTGAATTAAATGAAAATAAAAACACAATTTATCAAAATTTATGGGAGGTAATGAAAGCATACCAAACACTCTTGGGACTGCTTGTAATTTCCTGCTTCTTTTCTCCATATCCCCTCTTATTCTGATCTTTCTGCCCTCTGTGTACCATTTCTCATTCCCATTTTACCCAAATCACTTCTACTTATCCTTTGAAGTTTCATATGATTCCTTTTTCCCCTTAATCTTCAAATAGGCACTATCTTCTTGAAAGCATACTCCTTGACCAGGTCTCCCCACTCCAAGGCAACTGTAAATATCTGTATTATTTTGCTAGCCATACTGTATTATATTTATTTGTGCATCTATGAGCTCCTTGATGACAGCAACTGTTTTATTCATTACTGTACCTCCAGAATTTAGCAGAAAACCTTCATAAAGTATATACACAATACATATTAATGTATAAATGAGTTAACTTATATTCAGAAACCTGGGTTTTAGTTTATAGATCTGCTTATTATCTACTTGAATTTTGACAGATTGCTTAAATGAGCCCTAGTTTTCTTACCCACTATAGGCAGATCATAATATCCACCCAACCAACTAAGGTTACCAAGGTCAAATGAAGCAATCAATCACACAGCATCTTTTAAGTTACACACACACACATGTTCTATATATAGTATGTGACTATATAGCCAACATATTAGATGAGAAAATTAGGTTTATATATATTTCTTTCCTTGTATGTTTTAAAATTTTGTTTTACTTGGTGTTTTAGTTAGGTAGCATATGCTTTATCAATCTTAAAATTCTCATACTTAAATATTCAGTTAGAAAAGTCATGTGGTCAAGTAAATTATCAACCAGTTGAGTCTAAACTAAGACCATTTCTAACTTAAAATATATAGACATTTTTGAGTTAATATTGCTTATCCAAACCAAACCCTTGGCTTTCATTGTGTGTGGCAAGTAGTAATAGTATCTTAGCAGAAATAACGATTCATGCAAGATGATACTTCTGAAAAGGTTCACACTGTGTAAAAAGTCCATTTGTGTGGATACATTACCTGATATGTAATCTCAGACCCATTTTGCATTTTTTAGTACAAGCAAAACACCCATTAAAACAAATTCATTTAAAACATAAAAGCTATTTATTATTAACCTTATTGTTTGAGTTAATCTTCAAATATTAAAAGCAAATATAACTTTATTTTACTGGAAAGAGCCTAAAAAAAAAAAACAGGATAAAGTCATTAGAGATAAATACAAGATAGTAAATTGAAGAATACAAAAGGGTAAAAAAAATCTGGATAAAACTAGAAAAATTTAGGTCAGGGTTACAAAATAAAAGACCTCATGCAACCAGGCAGATATGTTTGTAAATAAGTGAAGTCTGAAGGGCATAAGGTCCAGGGTTTGTAGCCTCTAAGTGCCAGTGATTATGGCCAATCAGCCCGTAGAAGAAATCAAGCTCCATCAGCTTCTGCCAGTTTGATTATGTAAGAATGTGGATCCAACACTGTCAATCATTTGACTATTCACAAGAAATTTTAAATTTATATTTTACATAAATTTTCTGGATTTTCAATGTTATTTCATTTAAGCTCTGCTGACCAAAAACAAAACAAAACAAAACAAAACAAAACAAACAAACAAAAAAAACAAAACAAACAAACAAATAAAAAACAAATCAGGCTATTTGTCTACCAGTTTGCAAAATATAGGCACACACAACAAAATAAATGAGAATACAATTGAATATAAATTGAATCTCTGCTAACAATACAGTCATTTTTAAATGAAGAGAATTCTCACTGTAATGGCTAATAAGCAGGGTATCATAATTATTCTTGGTTATCTCACTAGATTTTTGGACATATTTTTCATCTCATTTTCAGAGGAATACATAGAAATTAGAAAACATCCATAAAAAATTATTTAAAATAGCAAGTTTGGAAAGATTTGGAAAAGGTTACACCAAGAACTATCAAAGTTACAGCTGTTTACACAACCTCACATGAAAATTAAATATAGTGTTTCATTGCCCCATCTTGGAGCTTTTGCATATTCTGCTTTCTTTCATAAAATTTCCTTCTCTTTAGTCTTTACATGATTAATTCTGAATAACATTTCCAGAAAGTCTCCCTGCACTCCCCAAACTCAGTCCTGTTCCAATATTTTTTCATGTCATTTAGAGCATTTTTTTTTATCATAGAATATCCCCCCCAACCCATATGGCTTCTTTATTTCTCTTCTTCCTCTGGATCATGTACTCCTTGAGACTATGTCTTGTTCCTTTTTAAATCCTAGAACCAAGCATAATGTTGACATATAGTAGATAATTGATAAATATTAATGAATATATAAATGAACTAACAAATAATCATTGAACAAATGACTCCATCTGACATAATTAAACATAGGCTACTATTATTTTTCATTCCTCATTAATATTCATTCTACCTGAAACATACTTGGATTTGCTAACATTTATCACATGCTGACACACTTTACTTGCAGATGTGATAAAATGAAGGACACTAGCATTTATTACCAATGATGTTTTATATTTCATTATGTAATCCTCGCAAAACTCCAAAAGGTAGTCATTATTATTATCATTTTACCAATAAAAAAAAAGAGTTCTAGAAATTACAAAACTTACTTAAGATCACACATCAAATACGTAAAGAAACCATAATTCTAAATAAAATTTCTTTTGGCTTCAGAGGTCATGGTTTTTCTCTGATAGGAATGCTGCCTTTCTGTAACTACTGATGGAAAGAGCAGTTTTATTGATAGAGTAGCACTGACTATGACAGGATATTCCCAAGAGTAATTTATCATTAAAGAGGCATAACTGGATGCATGGTTAGTTGAATGTATGTACTACATGTTAGAAAAAGCTGTTATTAAAATATTATTTAAAATGTGTTAGAATATCATTACTTTTGGAAATTTATTTATCCTGCTTGAAGTACTTATATGATCTCTATTATTATGTAGATAAAGTTTTCCTTTATTTTGGGCAATATGTATAACAGGACAACTTTTCTGGTTCTACAGATGTTTCCATATCTTATCTCTTGGTAAATTGAACACAATTGAACACAATTTACCAAGAAGGAGAAGAAGTGGAAAACTTTTCATAAGAGTTCCAAGAGCTTTCTGAGAGGAAATAAGTTAAGCCATTGAAAAAATGTCTTCTCTTTAAAGTTAAATATCTTTGGAATGTCTTTAATTAATTTAGTTTATTTTTAATGATATTAACTGACAGGAAAATATATCAACCAGTTTCTTCTTTCTCACTCCCTATACCTACAGAAATGTACGATTAGGATAAGGTGAATTTATTTGTTTAATACCAAAAAAAAAAAAAAAGCAGTTGTCATCTTGCTCAAAAGAATAACAAAGAATTAAAAATAGGTTTCTACTGTTAATTAAAAAAAATAAAACTTGCTTTTAGAATAGGTTATTTGGGCTCTCCAGAGCAGAACTTGGGAAAAACAATGAAGCCCCTATGATATACTAAACACTGCCTAGTTTTAAAAGCTGAATTAACTATGCTCCAATTTATACTCTCACCATTAAATTGTAACAAATATTCTGCTTCTCTTATTTGCTTAGATAATGCCTTATAACCTTAAAAGATTCAGGTCATATTTTACCTGCTTTAGGAAGCCTCCTGTATCAGGATCCAAAGAGTAAAACAGATACAACCCCCTTTGAGTTATTTAAAACACAGGAAATTAGTGCAGAAAGTTTACTTTGCATATGAAGAAACAGTTTAAGAATCCAACCAGGCAGACAGGTCAACTCTGAGAGTAGGAAAAGCAGAAAATGATACCTAAGCTTGAGAGACAAAGGGAGAAGATGGCATTACTGAAGTGAACTGGAGGAAGCTGGAATCCTGGCAAAGCTTGCCTGATAGGAACTGGAGTTACAAAAATAGCCTGCCTCCTGGGTTCTCTTGTCAGTACCAACCACTGTCCATAGCATCTAGGAGATCAGCTGACTCGGGAGGGGAGGAACAGCCTGCTGAGGTGAGCCCTCCTGAGAAACAGAGCAGAGCAGGGTCAGAATGAGGCAGTGAATGAGGAACAAAGAGGTCCTGGTTGGCACTTCTTTCATCATAAACACTAACCTCTACTTCTCTACTCTCACTCATGTTAGATGTTATTGTTATATTCTTGTGAAATGTGACTACGTCACTTTTTGTTATGGTTATCTATTTCCTTGTGTGAAAGACCATGAGCTGCTTGAGATCAAGGACTGTGCATATTGATGACTACATGAATAAATGAATCAATTCCCCATAGTGCTCCCCTCACCTGCTAACACATTCTACCACTTTATTTTCAGTCTCATAGTGATGATTGCTTTTCAACAATTCAAGGCTCTAGCTCCTGAAGGCTAAGCTTGCCTCATGTAATTGAACCTGGATGGATAATCTGTTGGCCCTAACCTTTGGACATTATAGCCAAATGTAATATGAGATTTTAGGCATTCCTTTTTATCTTCTCATTCTATAAATATACTGTCATGCCTCAAGGTATTTTAAAATAGGCAGTACAAATTTTATGCCTGAGGAAGAATAAAATACTTCCTTCGTATTAGAAAAATGATAACCATCAGTTTTCATGTTAATCTTTCATATTGTGTTATTGAAAAATCATGGGATCTTATTATAAAATATTTTTTTCTTTTAGATAAAAAAGAAAACAGGAGATCAAATCAGAAAAATAAAGTTCTATTAACTACAGCAAGTAATTATTACTTTCTTATTGCAAAGAGACATTCTATAAAGTCTTTTTTGTGCCAAATATTCTTGCAGCTTTGATATGTCTGAATTTAAGCATGACTCTTTACAGAAGGGCTTATGAATTGAGCAGTGTTTCTCAAACTCTGTTTCCTAGTACACAAGTCATGCAAGAGCTTAATAACCTATTGCATGAATAGATAATTCTGTGGTTAAATTTAGGAAATAGTGTGTTAAATAAGAATAAACAAGTTTCTTTACTGAGAAAATTTTTGTAGTATGTGATATGTCAGTGTACTTAGAATCTCCAAGAATAGAAAAGAGAATTGTTTTTAGCAAAACGTTTGTACAATGTGAGAATTTCTATAAACAAACAAAAAAAATGGGTGATATACAGGTAGTTGAGGAAGAGTACAAGACACAGGGCAGGCAAATTCTTTCTGGGCAGCTCAGAAACAATGGGATACAATGGATATCTAGCTAATAGGCCCCTGCCTGAAGCCCTCCTATTTTCCATACTTAATTCAAAGTAGGCTAAGCATCCTGATATTCTTTCCGAAGATTTTTCTATATAAATCTCTTGGGCAGAAAAGAAAGAAGAGTCAAAGTTTATTTCTGAGTCTTGTTTCTTAATGAACAGCTTAAAATCACTGTCTCAAAAGGCAGCTCCAGTGAGGCTAAACTTTGATCTTAACACCAGTGCATCAGGAAGAAATAGTAAGTTTCTGAAGTATCAGATCTGTGACTTCCCATTTACAAAATAATCATAGTTGTTGCATGTATCATAGTAACAAAAATTAAATATGATAAAAAATTCCTCATTCATGCATTTAATATATATTTGATATCCTATTATGTACTGCGCCTAGTTATAAACACATTTTTAAACTAATTGTTACCTTAATATTTGTGTAAATTTTGGTTTCTACAAATGAATTACCTAATTACTGGAGACTTTCAGGCCTTCAAATTATAACAGCTCATTTATTTTTTAATTTTATTTGTCTGATTGAAATATTCTCATAGACAAAACCTACTTTGTGGATTTCTCATATTTAGAGATGAATAGATGAGTTATGAAACTAGGCTAAATAAAACTGAATTTAATTATAGCAACATTTCTTCTTTCTATATACTTTCGAAAATCATGAGATGATTATATTATGCTCTTTTGATATATGTAATAATATAATCACTGTCTATTTTTTTCAATTTTGCTTTCTCAATAAAACAAAATTTTGAAAAGCATAAAAAGTTTACTTCTTAAAAGTTTCGTTTAAGCAAAAGTTTGGCTTCTAGTAGACTATGGTGGTAATTTGATTGTAAAATGTCTTCAAGCCCTTTTAAAAACATAAAGAGAAAGCAGAAGAGCAAAGTAAAACACCTGCAGCCAATATCTTGACTAAATGAGATGATAATAATATATCCATAAGAAATTTAGATTATGGGCAAATAGGAATAAGTCAGTAATGACAGTAAATGTAAATGCTACAGATATTTTGGAAAGTGATTTGGCAAATTCTAATGAAGTAAGTACATATACATATTCTGACACCCAGCCAACTTGTTCTTAGGTATATTTTTGAAAAACCTAAAAAAATACTCATATGCTCAGAGAACATTATTTGCAATGACAATAAATTAACAACAACGCCAATGTTCCTCAATGAGAGAATAAATAGATGAATTGCTATATATTTATACAATGATACGGTAGTAAAAAGGATGAATTAAATGAACATAGATGAATATGTAGGATTCTTACAAGCAGTACTGGGCAAAGAGTTTTTTCTAAAAGCAGATTGCAGAAAATATTAAAAATCTTAATTTCATGTATAGTTTAAAATTTTGTAATGAATATTATATATTGTTTAATATGCCCTGAACAATTATTTAAGAAGACACACGTATGTTTATATATACATAAATGTGTACATATATGCATATATACATACACACACACACACACACACACACACACACACTTACATGGAATTAATGGACACAACAATCACCAAGTGTAGGATATTGGTTACTCTGGGGGCATAAAGGAGAATGCTTTTGGGAAGAGTTATGTATCAATTTTAACTGCATTAGCAATATCTCATTTCTAAAATAAGTGGTGGCTTCATGAGTGCTCATTGTATTATTCTTTACCCTTTTAGTGCCTTAAATACTTTATAATAAATTCAAAAAGTCAAGCTAAGCTACTTTTTTTCCTGACTTCATGAGAGATTTCTTCAGTTACACCTGTGACCTAGAGCAAATCTCTGTATAGTCTGTTTTTGTACCAAACTCGTGTGTTTACTCTCTTGTGCCACACACATATAGATATCCCTCCTTTCTCCTTTCTCACCAGAGGAAGTTCATCATTATTATTTAATAACATTTGCCAAGTAGATATAAATAATGTGGGTCTCAAAGCCATCATAGGACATGATCCTTTTCAAGAAGCTTCATTTTCGCCCTGAATAGTAGCCTGCCATCCAGCCATGTATAGCAAAGAAAATTTTCCCTGCATAGGACTGCAGAAAAATAGTCAGAGAATGACCCCTTAGTTCCCAGTCTGTGGCCCAAGATATTATGCTCTTAGTGCCTAGTGTATGTGCCCTCTACAGTTCTTCAAAAATATTAACACTTCACACAAAAGTTTGCCCATGCCCCTCTTTTTAATCCAAAAACAGAATAATCAAAATATACAAAATTTTCAAATGCAATTGCTCCATACTCTTGTTAGACTTTAAGTTGCTATTATCATATTCCCCAAAACATTTTCTCTGATTTCAAGCATAAACCTTGCCATTTATATTCAGTAGACTACAAAACTGTTTCATATAGCATGACCCTGACCTATCTACATTATTTCCAGTATGCCCAGATTTTTTCATTCCGACATGTTTGTAATTCTGGGAGACAGTGTATACTGACAGGGAGATTTATCGCCAGAAGCTTCCCAGTGGAGTCAGTGGCAGGAGATAAAATTTGGTCACAATTCACATGTGTTTGAAATGAGCATTCCAAGAGAAAATGATTAATTTCTCTTTTAAGCCCAAAGGATAAAATACCATGCAAGCATTACTACCTCTGCATTCACTCAATCTCTCCTGTGTTCATTTGCTTCTCTTTACATTTTTCTCTCTTTTGTTGCTTTTTTCCAAACGATAAACTATCGAGTTATCATTATTCAGGAGAAAAAATCTTATATATGTGTAAAAGAATTTCATTGTCATGGATGCCTTCAGAAAAATCATGAAATAAAGCAGAGAATAAAAGGTAAAACTGTAGTGACATAAAAATGCTAGCACTAAAAAGTTCATTAACAACTATCCAGTTAAAGATCTTGTCTTTGTAAATGTGGAAACTGAAGCTTAAAAGGTTACGTGCATTCTCCAAAGTAATTTCATCTTTTTAGAGGGTTGAGGAGGCGTGGGGATCCAGATTTTCCAATTCTGAGAATCTCTGTGCTTGTAGGATAATGCCAGAAGACTTAATATCAGAGCTTCATGCAGTTAGCTTAAAACTTTGATCAATATTAAAATGTTTACTACCTTCCTACCTCCCTCCAAAAAGTGTCCTTATAATAATTAACATTGTAAGTCTCTTTCTATTACACCATGCCACAAAACAGCTACAGATATGGAGAAAATAATTTGTATAATAAATTACTTTAATCATCATAATATTGAATGGAAGCAACTTATAGGTGTCGGATTGCCTAAATATTTGAGCTGCATTAAAAAATACATGTATATATTTTTGTCCAATGTGTGCAAAGTTATAAAGAGTCAAAAGCATATGTGGCAAGGTTTCTATACATTAACCATCAAGCAATACTTGCTTATTTCTTTAGTATTTATATCTCACTATTAAAAATAATAATATAATAAAAATGCAAAACAAAACAAAACAACAACAAAAAAACAAACAAGAAATATGACTGGGCCCAACTGTAGACCTACCCCATTAGGAAGTCAATGAGTACGGGCATAGAAACTATTTTTTGTTTGGGTTTTTAGCAAAATAGTATTTCTATGAGGGAAGAAATCACCATTAAAATTTGTCAGGAAGTAAGTAAATTTTATCTAGTTGACATAAAGTTTAAACTGGAGTAAAAAAATATTTAACAATTTAAACAAACAATAGAAATTCAACATACTAACAGAAACTCAAAGTTAATTGAAGGCAGTAAAAACTAAAATCATGAAAGCTAAAAATTGAATCAATAATATAGAAGCAAATTTGAGAAAAATTTCCATCATGTAAAGATAACACAAAATAATGAGAACAAGTAAAAAAGACAAAGTGATATAGAGTATATAAAATGTAGACTCAACATATTCAATTTAATAAGGAATAAAAGCAAATAAAACAAAAAGCAATAATCAAACATATAATTAAAGAGATATTCTGAATTGAAAAGAGAACAGGTTTTTGCCCCAGACAAAAAGCACAAAACTCCCAAAACAAGGTACTCATATCTTAGATACATGGTGGCGACATTTTTTAAGATTAGATAATTTTAAAAATATGAACAAATAAAAGAACAGGTTATCTACAATTTACAGAAATTTAGCTGATCTAAAAATTCCCCCATAACACTAAATATCAGAATGAAAGAAAATAATTTTATGGAGATTATATTTGAATAATTTAATACTCATTCAAAATATGGAAGTTACAATAAAAGATCCTCAGATGTAAAAAAAAACAATAACAAAAAAAATAAACCACCCATAATGTTTCTGGTGATGTTTTTTAAGAATATATTTCATTTACATTAAGGAGCAAAACACTCATAGCATTAAACGAAAAAAAAATTGCAGTAAACACTGCAGTTATTTAAGTAAAGGAAGTTCAGACTGAATAATTACATCTATAATTAAAAACTCAAGTCCAAATGCCACGAACATTAACATTTCACTATATTTATGGAAATCTATAATTCTTGATTAAATTTATAAAAATGCATAACTGAGTGTAAGAGGATAAAAGAATAAAATCCCCAAATTCCAAATTTTGTAACATCAAAAATTATGTATTTTCTTTCCTGCTTTAATTTTTTTAAACAAATATTTAGTTGAGTTGATTTGAAAAACTTAAACAGTCATAAGATTTTACTGGAAGATAAAAACAGACAAACAAACATTCTCAGAAAAAGACCACAAGGAAAATCGAAAAAAAAAAAGTTTTAAAAAACTTAAAAAATGTACTCTATTAAGATAACAGAGAAACGAACCTTACTAATAACATGTTATTTTACCTCTTTTAATAAAAACAAGGCAATTTGTTTAACAAACAAATTTAACTGTATGCTGCTTACAAGAGCTGTATGAAAAACAAAATGGTACAAAAAGTTAACTATTTGATAATAACAGTCTAGATGGCAAATAAAAAATAGATATATGACATGGCTATATTAAAATCCAAAAAAATAAAATTAATGGCAAAACAAACTAAAGAGACAAGAAGGATGATACCTTTTTGAGAAAAGAAATTGAAATGAAGACTAATAGTGATACTTTAATAATAAATTGACCCCCTAAAACCCTATTGTGCTATAATTAATATTGCTATCTATGAGTTTGGGTCAAATGAGATAAAAAGAATTAACGATAAAAGATTTGATTAACATAATGTTAATTGGTTGAGAAGTATAAACCACTGAATTGTATAAACACATGTACCATATTTATATGAACATGAAACATACTGGAGTTCTAAAAAAATACTAAATAATAGACATTTTTAGATAACATTTTACCATTATATAGACATATCCAAATTTATAAATAAAATAAAATTTTTAATAAAAATAAGAATATTAATATCAAGATATATAGGATGGAACCAAAGCTATATTCCGATAATTGTATAGACTTTTGGGTTTGTCTTGTTTAAAAAGTGACCATTAAACATTCAGCCAAAAAGTTTAAAATTTAAAAATATCTTCTATCTTAGGAGAAAATAAATGACAACCTCAGTCAATTATTTAGAAGGTAGAAAAAGTAATTTTTTCTATTTTTCTTTTAAAATATATCATTATAAATATATAAAAGTATACAAAATACAATAAATAAATGAGTCTGAGAACTGATTTTTGAGGAAAAATGAAATAATACAAATTCACAAAATTTTGTTTAAATTCTAGTTAAGAAATTAAAAACACCAACACAAATAATGTTAGAAATTAAAAAGGGGACATAATAAAAACTGAATTTATAATAAGTTTTTTAATTATCAGGGCTCTCTTTTGTTCATTTTATTTATCCATAACTTAGCACATTCATAATTGAACACCTCCTTGAGATGGCAGGATTTAATAAATAACTATAGAATGAATGTATATAGAAGATATTTAAAAACTCTAAGAGATCACTTTGCACAGCTATGTATTTAACTTCAAAAAACATTTCAGATTCAAAGAATTTTATACTGTTTTTTTTTCAGTCTTTTAAAGGTTAAATGTTTTTTTATTTGTTCTAGGACACAACAAATATGGAAAACTTCTGAGTTATTTTATGAAGATAAAAGACTAATAAAATCTGGCAAAAATGGAAAATAAAAAAGAAAACAATTATGCATGCACAAACACACACAAAAGCAAACCATAACAAGTGAGAATAATATCACTTATCTACAATGAGAAAACATCGATAAAAAGTTAGCATACCTAATTAAAGCATTTAAAAGATAGTTTATCATATTGAAGTAGTGGTTCTTCCAGGGATGCAAACCTGATGTAACACAAGGCTGTAGAGCCTGTGGTTATGAGCCTGACTTGGGATCTAGGCAGCTTGATTCAATTCCCTATTCTTAGTAGATGTGTGATTTTGAACAAATGACTTAACCACTCTGTGCTATATTTGCATCATCTGTAAAATAGGGATAATAATAATATTGATCTTGAAAAGTCAGTTGTGAAAATTAAATAGTATATAAAGTGCTGAACATGATGCCTGGTATATATTAGTGTTACTGTTGTTATTATTATTACTATTATTTGCCACTGTCATTATCATTATAATTCATAACCTCAGAAGCTATCATTGTCAGATTTTTATTCCAGGGCTGTAACATATACAATTGCTTGAATATATTGTTTTATATTATTTTGATTAGCAACATGAGTATAGTAAATCAAAGAGGCATTGTGTATTACATAATAAGTGAAAATATGTTTAATTCCAATATTCTCCTTTTCACAGGCCCAAGAAAGCTTTGCCTTAAGGTAAAAGTATGACTCATTCATGGCCCATGACTGAGTTTAGTCTAGGCAAAGCCAAAACTCTGGGGCACATTCATGCCTCTGGCCCTGTGACACACTGTAATTATGATGTGATTACACTTGAGGTAGGAAGATTTTGTCAGTTAATTCCTATGCTACTCACTTGGTGGGAACACTGGAAGTTAAGTGATGGGTGAGCTTTCTTCCAAAATCAAGTGGTAGATTTGGAGTTAGCATTGTCACCATGATTTTAAAAGGGGCATTATGTTTACTCAGGAAACATGGCAAGTAACCTAGTCCATGTCCCACTTTGTCCCACCAAGCACAGAAAAGAGCTATATATAAAACCTTGTGCTTGCGCTTTACTGTATAGAATAAATTTGCTTTACTCTTTACATTAAAATATAAAATAAGGATCAAATTATCGCTTCAATTATTGTAAACAGTTGTACAAATGAAAAGATAGTTTTCTTCTGGAAACTTCACAGGGTTGCTGAGAAATGAGTAGTCTTCAAACTCTGAGAAGTGATTTATCATCTGATATAGTAAGAAAAAAATCTGACTTTGATTCATCACCACTGTGTTCACTACTATATCACTGCCCAACAGTGTCATAATTTCACTGCCACTCATGACTACATTTTAGCCACTGAAAGGCAGCAGCTGGGGCACTGGTGACCTGTCCTAAAAAAAAAAAAAAGAACAGGAAGTAGAGATACAGCACCTCATAAATTTCACCCAAACATACTTAACGGCCATCAAAGTTTATACTGACCAACCGCTGTATTTTCTGTGGTGAATATACCTCTATCACAGTATTGAGGCCTCTGAATTCTTGGCTTAAAGTGATTATATCTTCTCCCTGGGAATTTTAGCTCTTCCATGGTCACAATATTCTCTTAAATAGAGTTTAATATGAAGGTTAGATTTACATTAAATGCTAGTATCTCCAAGAAGACAAATTATAGCTTTTGCTCAGACCTCAGAAACTAATTTGAATGCCCCAAAGAAGGATGACCATAAAATTTATGGAAGACATTTGAAAGTAAAAGGGAGTACTAAAAGTAAATCAATATAATTTGGGAAAGTTTATTTATTCTTTGAAAATGTTATTGTCTGAAATTTTGTTGTACTATGTTCATAGACAACCTACAAAACAATTCTATTCAAAAATTACTTTCCAAACTGAAGTTTTTTCTTAAATATAAAAGTAATGTATATTTGTACACATTAAAGAAGTTTAAAAGATTATATTATATAAACTATTAGAAAAGAAATATTCTTGGCACATATTCACAAACTTTATTTACTTAGGTAAATCTTTCTCCAACACTATATCCAGAGTCAGAAGAATGTGTTTTTTTAAGATATGGACTTACTATTTTAATTTTTTCCATAAAATTTTCAGCAATATTTTTAAATTAGAATCTTATGTTTAAAAATTTGAAATAATTGACATCTTTATATATATATATATATATATATTTCTTTGCAAAAGAAAAAAATATTATTTCTAAATTCTTTCCAATATTCTCGATTCTAATTTATTTTATACTGAAGTGGGTAAATATTTCAGCCCAAATATTTTCACAGGCGCTGTGCTTCCATTTAGAGTAACTCCCTTCAACAAATATTTTTATAAGACAACATTTGTCAAATAAGTTGTCTCTATGTATGATTTCTCTGAAAGTTCCACCAAATTTAAATGTTGCAAAATTGTAGGCTTTCTCAATTTAATTCCATTCAAATACAGGATATAAATTTATTTAATTAAAAATAGAAGATTTATCAACTAATTCTTCCCACAAGTCAGATGTTCCAAAGCTATTATGCAATTTCAAAACTAAGTTTTATACACTGTCTGTGATCTCATTCTTTAATTGTTCAGTTCTGCATTGCTTTTGTAGAGATAAATAAATGTCTTCCTGTTTGCAGAATAGTGTCTTCAGCAATTTCAATTTGCTAAAAGCTACAACCTAAAGTTGCTTTTGTTGCCACAGCATTTGTTGAATACTTTGCTTAAACATTTACAACAGACTGAACAAAATGCAATCAAAATTTAGAGAAATCATTAACAAAAACATCAATATCATTGTAGGACATCGAGGTTGATTTATAAGTTATTTAAAGGCTCAAACGTTTCTAGACTCTTACTGTTCAGAAGCTGCAAAGAAAGAAAAAGTATACTACCATGCTGAAAACATTTTTTATTCAGTATTAATTTTATCATGACAGTTTAGTTATTTCAATTATATATACATAAAAATATTTGTAGATTTTGACAACCATCACTTCTATTTCAATTGGTAGAATACTATAGTTTGTTTGGATGAAATTGTGAATTGTGTGTATGCCACAATCAATTCCATACACATTTCTCTTCCATGAGTTTCTTAATATTGTTATTATCATGATGGTGTGCTTCACAAAATTTTATACTCATATTACCAGTACAATAACAAATATAACTTCAATGTTGTACTTTTAACACTCATAATGTTATCAAGTATCTCACCCTTGAGAGAATAAATTTCAAAAGCTTTACTTTGATTTCAGAAGTCATATAGAAAAAAAAAAGATATGTTATTAGAATTAATTGATTTAATCTTGAAGCATCTGCTGATACAAAACTGACATGCTTTAAACCTGAGTTTTGCTACTAATGGAACATCAGCATTTTCTGCTATTCCTGTTTCATGCATGCACACAAAAAAAATTGGAATTGAAAATGAGCAACATTAACTTATACCAATAGTCAATTAATCTAAGTAAAAGTTCATGTTTGAAAGAATGATATGTAGAAACACCTATTGTGTTTGCATATGTAAAATTGTTCTTTTAGAAAGTCTTTCTAAAATAGCAATTTTTGGTTGAGCTGCTAACTTCCTAGCAAATTTTTGTCTTCTAGTTTTCATCTGGTCAGCAACATTATTATGGCCTTTGTGATGAATGAAAAGCTTAGTAGGTTTCAAAAAAATTAAACATGCACTTCCATTTTTTAGTACACTGATGACAGAAGTATTTATTACAAAATTCAAAGAGTATTAATAAACAATATGATAAATAGCTATAGATCTACATTGGTAGATGACATCACTGTAACAAGAGCATTCAAACTACATACATACATATATATGTATATATATATATTTACTTATTTACATATAAATTTATATGTAAATAAGTAAATATATATATATATGTATATATATATATATATATATATATATATATATACCTATCTCTATACCTACATATAGAGATAGATATAGATCAATGACCCTTTCTTCTAGATCCTGATGGTTTTCTAAATCTTGCAGGCCCCAGAGGCTGCAATACAACTGGCTATTACACCAAGTGGCTGGCAAGGGAGTAGTATCTAATACTCCTTTCACTACCACCAAGACAAAAGGAGTTGGCTTCTCATACCTGAATGCTCTGCACATTCTCCTTGAATCTGGAAAGAATAAAAAAATAAGTAAAAAGAGAGAGAGAGAAACTATTGCTGGTTATCTTTCAGTGCATTTGTGTCTCATATCTACTGCCAGTAAGAAAATAGCAGGAGCCGAAAGTAAAAGTAGAGATCTACCAGACCTATCTGGACTTATTTTTATACGACTACTAACAATAATTCTTAGAAAAAAATTAAAGTATTTAATTTTTTTGGACATGTACCAACTGAACATGACCCTGGGACCAAAAGGTAAACTCAGGCTTTCTGCAAATTGGGATGACCACCCGTCACAGAAGCAAGATTCCAAGGGCACCACATGTTTAGGGACCATTTACTAAGGGCCAGGACTTATGGTATTTTAGAGATACAATGGTGACCAAAATATAATCTCTACTCTTTGATTATGCCCAGTTTGTTTGCATAGTTCACTTTTGTAAAGCATGTCGTCTTCAAAGGCCATTCTCACAAGTAATTCCATCTGATTCAGACATGCTTCAGGGAGCACTGTAGCTCTGCCACTGATGGCCTCAATAATTTTCCCAATCCCCTCCCCAAGGACACCCACCATGGTGGAGCACAGTGTGTAGCATCTCTGCTCGTGTTGTTCTAAGGATGTTGGCCCTTCCTAGCAACAAAAGGATGGGCCACAGCTATAACGACACTTTCTCACTCAGGTTCTTCTCTTGGTGGCACTGAATAGCTTCCATAACAGCCAAAGCCACAGGAATTTCAGGGTGATTATTGGCCAATGTCAAACTTACTTTGGAACAGAGGCCCTTTAAGTTCAGGAGACAGATTTACCTCTCTTACAGGCTTAATAAAATTAAGCAAATCAGCATTTCCTGCTGATGGCAGGCTGCACAGACATCAAGCTAACAGTATCATTAAGAAAGCACATGTGTTTAAAATAAAATTGTTTCTAACAGTAAGTTTTAAATACCTGCTATTCTGACATACTTTTTGATTTTTAAGATTCAGTCAAGCTGTGATAATTTAACCTTATTCTTTGAAATATTCTCCTTTTCTCTTTCTTCCTCTATTTCTCTATTTAATTGAATGTCTACTAATGAAAAGAGAAATAGAATATTTAAGGATCAAGCTATTGTCATTTTTTTTCCTTTCTCATAAGACATTTGCACCCCATTTCAGTGTTCTCTTTATTATTCCCATTTCCAAACAAGAAACACTGGCTTTCTCAGTGTTCTCAGTTCTTATAATTTGCCAATCTCCAGGGTTTGCCATATTTTTTTAATAACTGATTTTTGCATTTTCTGTTTACTCTTCATTCCTAAGTTGTCTCTCCAATCTGTACTTTAATAACAACTCTGTAAGAATAAACTCAAATTTCCACTTTTAACCCTGGCATTGAAAGTGAGTAGAGCCAGAATGCCTGTCTCTATCCCAGCTGTTATCTACTAGGTAAATTTGGGTGGATTATTTAACCTTTCTGTGCCTCAGTGTTTTATCTATAAAATAAGGTTTAAAATAGTACTTGTTCTCATGGTTGTATTGTGAAGATTAAAAGAATTAGTTATAGGTAAAGTACTTAGAAAGTAGGTTGGCTGTTGTTAATTCACCCCCTATCATCCTAACTTTAGGAAATCAAGTAGGGCAGAGACGTCATTTATTGACAGTGTAGAGAAGCTTTGCAAGGTGCTTAAAGCAGCATTCTTAGAATAACAAGGCCAACGTTATTAGCTCGATCGATATAGGAATATGAATTCTTCATGTAGAAAAGATGGTGGCACTCAGAAAGAAATCAGTTCTCGGGGTTTGGGGGCTAATGTTTAATTTTAGTTTCTTCAGAAAATACAGCCTCAGTCTAAAATACACATTTTGCAAAAAAAATCAGAACTTTTTTTATTATCACAAAAATTTTAATATATATTCAACAGCAGCCTAAAACAGCAACATAGACGTGTAAAAAAGGCAAGACAGTCTGATCTAGAAAGTCTTCATTTCTTATTTAAGTAGAAGTTTCCTTGAATTCTGAAAATTGATTCCTATCTTAAATAAAATATCTTATTCTGTTTAAACACAAAATATCTTCAAACAGTATTTTAAAGAATTCTTCCCATTGCTCAACCCTAGTAGAGTGAGGTAGAAGACATTTAAAGGGAAATTAAGTATTTTTCAATGGTTAGGTTCAAAACAAGTACTTGGGAAGATGTGCTTGTTAAAAGTTTCACTTGTCTGAATCCCTTGAGCCTGAAGATAAGCAGACTGCTGAGGAGAGGGGTCAGGAGTGAGCATGGAGGTCGAGGGCCATCCTAATTAGAGTGGCCGAAGTAAAAAAAAGGTGGGTTAAACAGCTAATTCTCCGTCAAAGAAGGAGAAAACCCTTGATCAAAAATAGGAGTATTTAGGAAAAGGCAGGACAGATGTGTCTGGCAAAGGAATGACCACAGATATATCTTTTTCTGTGAAGGAACCTGTGAAATCACAATCAACCCTATGAGAGAACAGGAAGAGAAAGTTAATTGTATTGTGGAAGTTTAAAATACAATTATCTAACTCATTGTTTGCAAAAGTATTATCTACTGACTCTTGATTCTCTTGCATTCACTGCCCTAACTATATATATATATATATATATATATATATATATATATATATATATATATACACACACACACACACACACATATATATGTGTGTATATATATATATATATAAATCTAACACATAAATGTATATGTGTTATATATATATTTTTTTCATATATATATATGAAAATTTAACACATGCCAAATTTCAAATTACTCTAATCTGAACATATGAATCTTTTTAATTTTTGGAAGGTATAATCTCTGTTTGCTGCAACACACGTAAGTTATTAGCTAATTCATTCCTAGACCTCAGAAACAGAGCAATCTGGCTTGACGAGTGAGAGGAAAGTCAAGCTTCTACCCATAACTGTTGGAAAGTAAGGGGCCCATGTCTGTTCCATCTACCAGAAGGCCTGATTAGCCACTTTTCTCTTAAGAGAGGTCCATGGTCATTTCTTTCTTTCTCACCCATACACCTATCCAAATATTTTAAACCTTCATACACTGATTTTGTTACAACTCACATTTTTGCCCACTTTACATTAACCAAAAATATCTCATCTTTTTTACAAAATGTCATCTTTCAACAACTGCCTCAGGAATGATGATTTTGAGCTATTGTCTGATAACTTTGCTAGTTGCTTGGCAGAAAGAGTCAGGCCTCTGCCAAAAGAGTAGTGTATAATATCCGGATGGATCTGAAGTAGCACTAGGCGCTTGGCAGGGAAAGTGTATCCGTGGCTCTTTCCTGTAATGCTAAAATAAACATTTAAACAATAGCTTTATTGAGATATAATTTATATACCATATTATTCTGCCTGTTAAAGAGTACAAAGCAATTAATAGTTTTAATATACTACAGTTTTACAATCAACAACATAGTATAATTTTAAAACATTTTTATCATTTCAAAAAATATCTTGTACCCATTAGCAGTTCCTCCTATTTCCACTTCCTACTCTGAGTCCTACACAACCACTACTAATCTTTTTTTCTCTACATGTTTGCCTGTTCTGGGCATTTTATGTACATGGAGCCATATGATGTGTGGTCATTTGTGACTGGCATCTTTCATTCCTGTTGTGGCATGTATCGGTACCTCATTTCTTTTCACTGTTGAGTAATATTCTATTGAGTGGATACACCATAGAAAGTGTGGTGTATCTATTCATCAGTTGATGGAGAGTTTCCATTTTTTTCTATTATGAATAATGTAGATAGGAGTATTTGTGCACAACTTTTTGCATGTATATTTTCATTTCTTTTGGGTAGAGACCTAAGAGTGAAATCATTGGGACATAGGGTAACTCTATGTTAATATTTTGAGTAACTTTCAAAGTGGTTTTTAAAGTGGCTGCATCATTTTACATTTCCAATTTTATTAAGGTTTCCAATTTCTCTGCATCCTCACCAACACTTGTTACTGTGTTTTTTGTTCATTTGTTTTTTTTTTCTTTTATCATGGCCATTCTACTGGGTATTAAATAATATCTCTTTGGGCTTTTGCTCTGCACAGTGCATTTGATTTGCATGATGGATGAAGTTGAGTGACTTTTCATTTGTTTATTAGCCATTTATAAATTTTCTTTGAAGAAATGTCTGTTTAAATCTTTTGTTTTTTAAAAATTGGGTTACTTGTCTTTTACTATTGACTCATAATAATTCTTTATACATTCTGAATACAAGTTCTTTATCAGATATATGATTTGCAAATAGTTCCTCCCAGTCTGTGAGTTTTTCACTTTCTTCATGATATCTCTAGAAAAAAAAGAAGTTTTAATATTGATGAATTCCATCAACAAATTCTTCTCTTTTATTACTTGTGCCCTTGGTGTCATATCATTACCGAACCCAAGGTTATGGTCCTAAGATTTCATCTAATCCCCGTTGAAAGAGATCCAGCTATAGGCATTGGAAGTCTATACCATGACTACTCACAAACATCAGTCCTTGCTTTGTTTTAATAAATGTCCTAAAGCGTGTCTTGACCTGGCCTCTGCTCCCACTGCCTTGTCATGCAGATGTCCCTAAGCACAGAAGCACTAGGCAAAAAGAGGTGAGTTGATGTAGGCAGTTAGAAGAGAAGCCTTCCTAAGAGTTGGTCCAACAAAGTGATCAAAGGTGAATTGTTGGTGTGTAATAAGAGGCTGCTGCTGTAGCAGAAAAATAATATCCCCTTTCCTCATTTACCTCGACAAGGAGATTTAAAATAAAAGGTTGGGATTGCAGAAGGGAGGATAATAGAGTCTAGTAAGGAGATAATTGTGGGATGACTTTATAGCCAAGTGACACAATTTAATAATTCTATAATAAAAGTCCCTGGCAAGAAATCCTAGCTTAGAAAAGTAATTTCAGCCTGCAAGAAACCACTTCACAGTTGCTCCATGGTCCTAGGACAGATGAATGGCAAGAAAAAGTAAAAAACATTGCAAAATCTCTTTTGCCAAAACTGGTGTATGTCATTGGTCCCCAGGGAAATAAAATGACTTCTATGTTCCAAATCTCATGTGCATACTCCTCATCAACAGAACCTGAACTGTATCAGAAGTTCTTTTAGTAAGGGATTCAGAAAAATTCAGTTCCCAGGCTTCTAGACCTTGTGATACAGACACCAGAAAAGGGTAGCATGGATGTTTTCTGCCAAAGACAATATCCATTATAAAAATATTAAGAAAAAAAATCAGCATTATTGAAATCAAATAGAGAATATAAAGAAAACTTAAACTAGGTCTCTGAGACTACAAAAAAAGAGAACAAATTAAAAAGAATAAGCAAATATACAGTAGATGTGGATGGCAGAGCCTAAGTGAATCAGTACATACATATTTGACAGTCTCGAGGGGTGAGAAACAATATTGAAAAATATAGCAGTAAATTTTCTTATTCTTCAATTTTTTTCATCTGAGTTTATAGATGGAAATTCATTTTAAAAATGCACATCTAGTTAGGTTCTAGCAAAATTTGATAGTTTCAATGATTATAAAAGAAACAAATCAATAAACATGCTCAAGTAGAATTTTCAAATGTAGGTTGCTAGGGCAAAAAAAATTTTACACATACAAAAACGTATAATTTACATACAAAAATGTTTGTAATGTTTGCCATTATCTTGATACAAAACCTTTATAGTTAAAAGATGAGAGTTCTTAAACTAGTTAATTTTACTTTTGTCTGATATACACAGTTCCTTTAGGTTAAATCTTAAACAAAGCATTTTTCTATCAGGTACTATTTCTTCCTTTTCAGGGAATATTTTTCCCTCTTTTTTCCTCAGATGGCATGTATACCCAGGGAAAATATCATGTCATGAAAGGACAGAAGCCAGAAAGTGTCTTCCGATCTGCATGGATCTTCACTTGCCCCACTGGAAAGTAAGTACTTTATTTCATCTGGTCGTTGGGCATATTATATTGCTGTTTACAGAGTAGCTGTTGTCCTCAATTGGTTTCTTTAGGGTATTGTGCCAACACACCCAGCTGAAGTCTTCAATCCTGGAATAGCCTTGATTCAAGATGTCTGTAGCTTCCTTGTCTAGAACTGAGGCCTTTTTTGGTTTAAGGTTCTCTTAGCCCTGCTGTTTTTCTAACCAGCAGTCCCCTAGATACCATAAAAAGGCAATAGCAATATGAGATCTAGCTTAGGGGTATCTGTCTAGATTCTTCCCTTAGGGATCTTTACTATAGCACTTGATGGACACCATTTTTCTTCTAGAAGGTGCCATTTTTTCTTTTTGAAATGTTCAGAATTTTCATTAGTTTTTCAGCTTTTTGTTCTACTTAAAAAGTGAAACCTTTGGCTTTTTGCTTAAGAATTTTTTTGAAAACCTTCTGCCTATTTCTAGTGCACTTTATTTCACACCTTTGTGTGATCAGACCCTAGGGTAGGGGAAAAAAATGCAGAGAAAAAGGACAGGAAGTCTAACAGTTCCTTACTCCTTATCAAAGCTTCCTCTTTCCTACTAATTATCTTATGTTGAATCATGCATGCCCCTCTCTCTATTTTGGTTTATAGTAAAACACGGTGATCAGAGTGGCAGCTAAAAGGAGAATTTTGGAACTTATGAAACTCAATGAAGCCTACATTTGAAAATTAGTGTTTCACTATAGACACAGTTTTTAATTTAAAACTCAAAGCTGAATTATTATACCTTTGTTCTAGTCTAAGCCCTGCTTTTTCTATGAGCAATATTGATTGTCTTTGAGTGAGAAATCTAGGGGAAAAAATATAGCTTGAAAATCTAAAAAATTATTCTTTTTTATGCCCAAAGCAATAAAATTACTATCTCTCTCAAATAGAAGGAAATGAAAAAATAAATAACTGTAAGAGAAAAAATTATGATTTAAGAATGTCAAATGAAGGCAATAGAAAAATATGATCGACTCTACAAGATAACAGTATTTATACTGCTAATTTCTTCCTCCTAAAAAACTTACTTTCGGAAGGCTGAATTCTCATGTAAGATTCTCCTTTCTCCATCCAAGACTGTCTTTTTTTCCTTTAAAGTGGCTTCTGCAGGACATTTTTGCATTTTTGTATGGTATGTGGGGGAATTATGTTAGGCCTTCATAATTAATGATACTCTATATATTTTCTGCTCTGTATTTGTTTAAATATTCTTGTAGTTTTTCTTTCTTTCTTTTTATTCCATCAGTGCCACCACATGCCATCTCACCACTTACCACAATAATCTTGCCAATCTTTCACAACTTTAGGTGAGGGTTGGAAGGCTTTACTTGGTCCCAGACCTTTCTTCTATACCTCATGTAGGTCATCAGTGGCTTATCTGATGGCTTTGGGGGGTTGAGAACTGTAATACCAGAGGATGCTATGACCCAGTTGTTGGTGCTGAGTTCCCTCCCAGTCTGTAGTTGTAGGCAAGATGACTTTATGGATTGTATCCAACAAATCCTGGTGTTCTGGGTATTTGTGTTGCAGAAGCTGGGGTGGGAGCTGGAGCATAAGATGGTCTTTAGACATTTTGGAAGATTAAGTTCTCAGTTACTTAAGAATGAATCTGAGATACTGTGGACAGAAAAAGCCTATTTCTTTTATTTTTTACTTCTGTTATGTGAGCTATAGCTTATCTGCTTTTTAATTTTTTTCTTTATTTGAAATGTCCTTAAAATATTTAAAAGTTTATGAACATTGATTTTTAACTCTAATTGTTTTAATGCTAATTGTTTTAATCATTAAAAAATTTACCTATTATAAAATTAAAAGTAAAAATAAAATAATTAGGAAAATACAAAAGGCAAGAAGGAAACAGTCATAGTTATTATGAAATTAAAAAATAAAATAAGAAAATAAAAAGCAAGAAGGAATGATTCTTTGTTAATAGTTTATTCAGAAATGTAGGGAAAGTAGATTATTCTTCTACATGATTTCTTTTCTTTTAACATGTTTCAACATGCATATATTAACTATATAATTTTGTTAAAGGAGAAAAGTGTGATATAAAAAAAAAGAACAATATAAAGGCTTTGTTACCTTCTAAAATAAAAAATCTAGTGACTTCATTATTCCTACCACTACCACTTGGTAACCTTGGCAAATAAAATCTAGGATGATAAGCCTCAATTTTTTAATTAAATTTTTGTTATTAAATTACATTTTTATGTTATATACAATTTTTCAAGAATAATTTTTTTTATTTACAAATACTCTATAAAACAAGTAGACTTAAGTCACTATATTTCATTGGAATAAAATGCTAGTAATAGTCCTCGAAAACCTTATTTCTCATACTTAACATTCAAATCAATCTCTTAGATGATCATGATGATGGCTTTTCAATGAAGCTTACAGCCACCACCCATTTCCTGAGAAACCACCACCTCTTCAGTGAAATCCTTAGTGAGATTATGGTGTCAAACATTTGGTCAACTGTCTTAACAGCTAGAATGCAGACCCTCAAACAATGGGCCTGCTCCTTAAATGTTCATCAGTGAAAACTAGAAAGTGAGCTTCAAATAGAGGAGCAATACCAGGAAAAGAAAAGGAAATTCCTGGGAAATACAGGAATGAACTTAAAAATTTGTGTAGTTTGAAAGTGGAAGTGAATACGCAAAAAATTACAGCTGAAATTGCACAGGCGGAGGAACAGGCTTGCAAAAGTCAGAGCCAGAAGGGAGAAAAGCAGCAGAGCAAGCTGAATGCAGTCAGAACAGTATTATTGCTGCTGAGGAAGAGCAAGCAGCCTATAAGACCAAAGAAAAGAAGGAAAATGAGAATACACTAATGGAGTCAGAGGAAACACATCTTGAAAAAAAAAAAAAAACAGACAGCCAAAAGAACAATAAAAAAGGCTCAACTACTCCCATGGACAAAGAAAGCAACAGGAGGGAGTGGACAGTATGGCAGAAGGACCCAGTGATAGTGATATTGGTTCAGAGTGCAATAGCGCAACAGAGAAGGAGCCAGCAACAGATCCCGTACCAGAGACGAGATTAAAGAATAAATGTTGCTTTATTTTATGTGTTCTAAATATTTTCTAAATAAAAATTTATGTGTTCTAAATATTTTCTAAATAAAAATTCTAAATATTTTCTAAATAAAAATAACTAAAAGAAATGCTAATAAAACATGTGAAATAATGACAGAGAAAAATGCCACACATCATCTGTCAATCTGAAAATGAACTAGCTTTTCAAATCAGGGTAGAAAAAGTCAGCTCTTTGTCACTTTACAATAGCTGCAATGACATAGAATAAAAATAAAAATAAAAGAATGATCAAAGACTTACTTGGCAAAACAAAATAATAGAAAGCAGTCATAGAGGAATCCGTGGCAAAAGCTTACATTCAGAAGACATTTTGTGACTTTAAGCATACACATTATTAAACAAGAATTAGCAAAACAATAAAATAACATAACTAAAAATAAAAGAGAAAACAATATTTTAAAAGCAAAGTTTAATAAATTAAAATCAGAAAAAAAAATGAGCCTATGGATTATTGGCAATAAAATTAGAAAAAATAGGCTTCCAGAAAATTTTATTTAAGAAAAAGAAAAAGAATAAATAGAAATAGAAAGGGTACAAAAATCAAATAGAATAAAATGTAATCTCAAAGCATGCAATAAATATTTTATTTATATTGTATATGCAGTAAATATTTTAAACTGTGTGAAATAAATGATTTTCATGAAAGATATAAACTAACAATAAAAATTTATAAAAATTAAAAAAATCCGAATTGAATAATAACCACAGGCATAATGAAAAACATTTCAAAAAAGTACTCCAACTTCTCTAGGGATCATTTTACTAGTGAATTATTTGAAACTTTAAAGGAATTAGTAAACTCAATGTTATATAACTTGTTCCAGATCATAGAAAAATATATAGAAAGCAATCAAATCTACTTTATAAATTCAAGATAATTCTGACATCAAAACCTGACAAACATTATAGAAAAAAAAACTAAAAACATCTCTCTTATGAATATAGATTCACAAATGAATCGATAGGAGGAAATGTATATGCCTAGCATTTGTTACCACTCAATAAACACATCCTACATCACTAAGTACACAGGGTTATCATGAATAAATTTTTTGGATTCCTGGCCTCATATCTACATATTTAATTTACATATCAATCCAATCCATCCTAGTCTCTCTCTGTCTCTCTCTTTTATTTTTTTATTTATTTTATTTTATTTTATTTTTTTGTACTTCGGGGGAAGGAAAAAAGCATTTTGTTCAAGAGCAATAATAAAAAGCATCACTGAGAATCCAGTTTCCCAAATGATCTTTATTTCCTTCTCTATATCTCTTTAATCAACCTTGGACATCAGGTCCTATTCACCATACTTTAGCATCTTTCAAATTTGTCTGCTTTTTTCCATGACCACTGCTTCTAGTTCAGGCCATCAACATTTATTGCTTGTGTTACTACAGAAGCTGTTTAAATTGTCTGTTTCCCTTCTTTCTTGCATCCTTCTAATATACTTTTAAAAAAAATCCCACTATAGATGCCTTTTAAAATGCAAATCTGGTAAGATCATTAATTTCTTTAATGGTACCTCAAGGTGTTTGTTTGTTTGTCTGTTTTTTAGCACATTATACAAAGCCCTCAAGACATAACTTTTACCTGTCCCTCCTGGCTTTTTTTTCTTATCTTTTATCTCATAGAATATGCATATTTTAAGCAGGGTCTAAAAAAACTAATGTACATAAGCACATGAATACCCTCAGCTACCTCCCACCTTGTTCTCTTTACTCTTTCTGTGATTGTGTTAATCATTTTTTAACATAAGCCTTCAAATTTTAATCCTCTCTCCTGAATGCCTAAAAGGTATAAGACCTCTTTTAGTAGCAAGATATAAACGGCCCTAATCATCCAGTTCTGCCCATCTTTACACACTCAATAAATGGCATTCCTCCCTAAACATACTATGCTTTGTGTCTACTGAGATTTCTTGATTTCTAAAGCACTGAAAATTGGTGTCCCATTAAGTATTAAAGTATTAAATCAATATAAAAACGGTTTAGATACATGTACAAAATCAATATAAAACTAGAAATGTATTTTATTATAACTCCACTGAAAGACTGCACATACTTAAATTGACCAGTCAAAAGAAGCTGGTGAGATAGGGGTAGGGAGTTATCTGAAAGAGGTGAAGCAAAAGGAAATAAACTTAGCAATAATCACCCAGGCACATTTTGTGTAAGGAGAGAGTGTCCTGTGAACCTGAGACATCCTTGACACAGAGACAGATTAATCATGTTATCAAAATATACAGTTCTTATGCATTCTGATTTCCTTATTCTATCCAAATAGCATTATTTTATAATTCTAATCTTCTACCTGGGAGAGACATCTCTGTGCAGAATGGCACAAGGATCTCTTCTAATTGAGTTAGATTTATCATAGTGAGTGAATAAATTAGCATTCCAGTTATTTACATCATGTTTGCTGGTTTGACTTCATACTCCCCATTTTTCCAAGTCTGGAACTCTAAAGAGACTCACTTATTAAGACTACAGGGGAGTCTAGACTGAATGTAGTCAATTCTTCAGGATAAAGGTGATAAAACGTTGTGAGACAAGGATGGCCTTTCCAGGTGACACTTCCTTTGTCTCACTCTGAACCTGTTTCCATGTAAATGTTCATTTAATCAACTAATTGGTATTCTGTCCAATCCTTTTTTCTTATTTCCCTTTACTTATTAGACTGAACACTAAATAGGATACTTTCTCGGGAACCAGGTTTGACCTTGTTATTCAATAAGACTTTTATAATTTGCTCCAGAAGTTATTCTAATTTCACCCAGAGCTAAGTTTTAGAAACTTTTATAGCATCCATTCATTTATCTTCCAATTATTTTCAGCTTCAATTAAACTTATCAGCTTCCACAGCATGCTTAAATAGCTCTTTTTAATAACACAAGATCCAGTTGTAATTATTATTTTTGTTTTGTTTTGTTTGCCTGGGTTTTGTTTGTTGCTTTTAATGCCGCCAGGCTCAATCCCATGTACCATTCTGTCTCTTAACAAAGTCGCTGCTTAATAAATAATAGAGGAAGCCTTTGAGTTCTAAAAATTCTTGACTGTGTAAAACACGCTTATAACCAGCAGCTTATAGAATCAATGCATATCCTAATGGTTGTTCAGTAGTTTAAGAGGTGTTTGAATTATTAGGTGAGGGAAGTCACTGTAACAGTTAAACAAAATAACTAAATACATCTGAAGCCATATAATTTAATGTATTAGGAGCAGATCTTTTGAAAATTTCCAGAAAGTTATCCAATATCCTATTGACCAGTGTTTTAAGACACATTTTATAGCTCCAACATTCAACTTAAGAGCCTATGTCATCCACTGTGGGAGAAAGAAATGGCATAATGGTAACTCTAGCCATGGAAAAAAGGCTATTTCTTTAGTACACCATTATTTCCCAGTAAGTATTGTAATTGAGAAGAAACTTCCCTTAAATGTGCTAAATCAATTAATTACCCACACACACTTGCTTTAACATCCTGCACTATTGAAACAACTTCCAGATGTCACATTTGCTAATAATTCTTTGGTCATCATGTTTCAGTGAGTTGGCTGTATCACTCCAGCTAGGAACACAGAATGATGCAGAGTCGCATTGTCCCTTATAAGAATTACTCTGGTGACGAGCTAAATCTTGGCCTGTCCACAAACTCATTTGCTATCTTGGATAAAAAAAATTAATCACTTTACATCTTGAATTCCTCATCATAAAAATGGGAGCAGTGATTGGCAGTGCTAGGGACACATTAATAACAAAAATAAATATAAGCATTTCTGTGTTTTGCAAAGGATGATACATGTGCTTAGTGGTAATCATACTTTGATGTTCACCATGTTCTTGCATAAGAATGATCTCATTAACTCATTTTCCCATTGAGAAAGTGTGTATGGCAACACTGCATTCTGTTTGCTATTAAACGCAGTCTTTTTTTTTTTTCACTTAGAGACTAATGCTTGCTTTATTTTAGCACATTTAAAAAAATATTATTCTAACATACACAATAAATTATATTTCTAACATCTACTGTTGTGGAGAATCTGAATAGCATCATGTTTACCCTAATAATAAGTTTTACCCATTAAGTGTCACTTTATAAGATCAAGAGATATAGTTGGAATTGCTTTGCTGCCTTTAAATTTTCTCAAATCTTTAAAACCACATCACCATCAGTTGAATTTCTTCTCAAGTTTTCTGCGTTCTACTAACATAAAACCATGCAGCAAATTTTGCTTTTGAATATTTTTCTTCTAGCTTTGTGCTTTATTAGAAATAACTCATTTACAGAAAGTCTTTTATTTGGATTGGTGGTGAGAATAAACACATAGTTCTCAGTGACTTTTATTATTTATTATAAAGTAATTTGGCAGGGCGTTGTGTAGGCAACTAAACAAAATAAAAGATTAATCAGAACTACCAATCTTTTTCTGATTTGCAGAGTAACAGAAAACAGCAGCCCAGCCCTGTTTTACTCCCCGAAGGTTTAGTTCAGTATGTGCCAGTGATGGAAAACATAGTCTGCCTATAAAGCAACAATTAGGGCTGGTTTTCATTGACTCAATCAGTCAAATGTAAAAATACAAAAGACCAATATAAAATAAGCCCTTTTCTGTAGGCCTTCACATGCCAGAAACGTGAACACTCTTGGATATGTGTTGCTCCTGCTATTTACCAATGCTCTACTGGAATTTTTAGGTTTAAAAGTTCATATTTTAATTGCAGAATTGAATGCAGAAGGGTAAAAATCAGTACTTTTTCCCTGGGTTAGAGCAGTTTGGGGAGAAAGACATAGTTGGAAGAAAATATGCTTGAATTCCTTTTTTAGATAAGGCTATACAGTCAAAGTGAGGCTCAGGAATAAATTACTTAGCTTCTTGGTGTATGCATTTTCTTATATGTGCCTTCTATTAATTGATATATAATATGAGAAACACTGTAGACTAAAAGTTTTCAGCATCTTTGGATATAAGTATATTTCTTAGAATTCTTTTTTTAAGTTCTGTTGACTTGTACATTGTTCTCCATGTATTTGGAGGGCAGGATCAAAGAAAATAATTTGTGTTAATATTGATCTATGCAAGAAGGAATTCTTAAAATCAGCTATGAAGAAATGTTAGAGAAGAATACCAAGGATTTAGAGGAATGATACCAAAGTAAGATATTTTTTGAGAAAAAGAAAGGTGAAGTGATAATAACAGTGCTAGGTCATGAAATACTATTATACACTGGTAATCAAGTATTTGCTATTTATACACACACACAAAATGTGTTTGACTTATATAGAATTAATTTAGGGTAGATATAGGAAAGATCTGCTTGGCAATGAGGGTGGGGAAATGAGAGTAATTATAGATACACAGGTCTTCAATCACAGCAAATAACCATTCTACTTGAGAGAAAGAAAGGTGACTAGGTGATGCTAAAGAGATTTTCCAATTTAACCCTTGTTTAAGAGTGCACCTAGAAACGAGTACATTAATATGTTTTTTTTCCTTGTATTTGGTGGCCTTGTTAATGACCTTTCAACCAGTTGAAATGTTGCAAAAAATCAAACATTTTTATTACTGCCTTAGGATATGAAAAGCATTTCATTCTTGTATCCTTCTTCTAACATTTTGCAGTATATTTGTGTTCATAAACTTTTAAATGAGCACAGTTCAGCATCAGGTGCTGCCTGATGGCTCATGGCCTTTGCTCCAGTTTGGTAGGAAAATGTATTTGGAAGGAATAATTGTTTAATGTTCTTAAGTTTGCTGCCACTAGGCCTGGTGTCATGAACATCTGTCCAAATCTAGTCCAAAATAAGAAATTAAAAGTGAAAGAGAGGAAATTCTTATCCTAGTTAGAATGAGAAAAGGATGAAACTGAGAACTACCAGACTTTGTGATGAATCTCCATAATTTACAGAATAGGAGTTAACACTTCTTAATGAGCTGATGATTACCAGGCCTTTAGCCATCTGGCACTGCTTATCTCTCTCACCTCATCTTTAGTCCCTTTCCTGGTTCTTTCTACCCTCTTAGCATTCAAAAGTCTCTTTAATGTGACATCCTCTTTCATTTCTGAATCTTTTAAGTATGAATTATTTTGCCTAGAACATGTTTCCCTCTATTCATTCTAAAGACTGAACCTATCAAAACTTAATATTATTTTTTTTTCTAAGAACTCTGGGTTAGCTGACTTTGTTTTCTGTATTCTCACTATGGTAGATACTGTAGATTGATATATTCAAATTCCACCTTGCCCTTCTGTGATGTACATTCCTGCAGTGTAACATCTTTTTCTGAGTTCTTTGCATTTAGAATCCTGAATAAAATCTAGGTCCCCTCATTTAGACATATCTATGTAAGAGCTGGATGAGAAAGATACAGGGACATCTTTCTATAATTTTCAGCTATTTCTACTGGCTTACAAAGCAATGAGTACATAAATTTTTTCTTCAGTAGCACTCCAGTTGAAAGGGGACCTTTTTCAAATCACAACTACTACAGAGTGTTCTTGTGTTCAATAGTTATAATGGCAGCTCAGAGAAAAACACAATCAAGGAAATTATTTTATCTTATGAGGAGAAAAGAATAACTTAAAAAAATAATTTTCAATAGTTTTCATCAACAGTGCTTATCATTATCATAGCAATCCCTTAACCAAACTCTGGAGAGACTTTGCAATGGTACAAAATCAAGGACAATGTGCAGAAGGTATGTTGATGAAGTATAAACTACTCCAAGTTTAAAATGTTACCCAGGAGTCATCTTTGTCATTTGCATCTCTGGGCAAGCCTCAGTACCAGGGTAACTGTGACAGTGTTTTTACAAGTACTACTTTGTAAAAAGGAGCTCTATAATTCTATCTCATATGACATTACTCAGATTTTCAACCTTGTGAGGAGGAATGGCAGTCGAATATTGTTTTGTATAAATGTCTGTGTGAAAAAAATGAAAATTATTTATATCACTTAAACAATTTCAAAATAACTCTAAATCACCTTGCATGACAGAGCAATATCTTATTTTTTTCTCATTTTTTTAAAACTAAGGTCTATGACAAACTTAACAAAGAGCAATTATTTAGTGTTGATTTAAACAAATTAATAGAGGGTTCCCAGAAAGTGGGAGGAAATAACAGAAGTATATTACCATAAAAAGTAGATCCAAAACAAAAGGAAAATCTACTAACTAATGGGATGGAAACTGATAGCAGGATAAACCATTGGACAGCCAAGAGGATTGTTTGAGGGCACATGGTGGGAGCAAGCAGACAGTCTAACTCTTATAGTCATGTTACTAACTTCAAAAGGGCTGTTTGAAAGGACTGTTGATATTACATATTTTTAAATGTCCACATGATTTATCCAGCTTAAAATTATAATTTATCATTCTGCTGTGAATTTCTTCATGATCATTTAGGTTTCTATTAAATGTACCTTATTGCTTCTCTCTATCAATATATTGTTATAGTTATTTTGATGGTATCAACATTTGTAATATGCTGCCTTCCATTGTCACTTAACTGTGATATAAACAGTCACTTAGAGGCCTAATTTTCTCATTTATGAAGGGATCTCTAAAGCCTCTTTCAACACAAGTCCTCTTGTAACATTTGAATGTCATCCATATATTGGAGTGACATCTACAAAAAAGTATAGGTAAAGAACAAGAACATGGCAGCTGAAGGAAACCAGACTTGGAGATTTACCTCCTTAGTTTATACTCACAGAAATTTTGCCATAAGATACTCCTTTGTATGACACGTGAATCTGAAAACAATTTGACATTAAATGCTCTACACAAGCTGTAAAACTACTAGCAAAAAATGTTCTAAGTACGCTGAAGAGATATAGAAACCAAAAGGAACACCAGTTTAATTGTATGTAAACTGATGCTAAGAAGAGATTAATGATATACAAGTTCCTTCAGTGACAACATTGTATCATATACAAGTTCCTTCAGTGACAACATTGTATCATAAGGTGACACTTCACCAAAAGAAAAAAGAAGTTTCAATCTACTTCTGTAATGGTAGCTGGTGATGATTTTCACATAAAAAGACATATGTTCACGAACACATCATTATCTTAATAATATGCAAAGTTTAATGTGTAAATTAGTAATATTTTGGTAATCTTTACCTAAAATTAAACTTCAATTATATAGAGTCTCTTTTTTTTATTATTATTTTTTCTTTCTTTCTTTCATTCTTTATTCCTTTTTTTAATTTTACAAAAATATCAGATTGCAATGGATTGGAAAAATTCTGTTTTTTTACCACAGAGAGTTGAGAAGACTCTATACGATAACAGAAAGTATAATAAATCCTGTTCGCTCAATAGTGAAATTAATTTCTTCTTGTAAAGAGAATAAAATTTGCCCTTATGTTACTGGTATTAGTCACAGGGGATTGTTCAACATTTTACTATTTTGAAAACCTTTTAAAACACAATTGTATCTTGATGTTTCACTTGCAATATGGATAAGAATTGCTATTACAAAGATCAAAATATCTGTTCAGGGGT
Source organism: Macroglossus sobrinus (assembly GCA_004027375.1). Classification (NCBI taxonomy): domain Eukaryota; kingdom Metazoa; phylum Chordata; class Mammalia; order Chiroptera; family Pteropodidae; genus Macroglossus; species Macroglossus sobrinus. Next base: position 892,289 of record PVKZ01000135.1, read on the forward strand.
ATAACTGTCATAGGTATCTTTTCTAGACTATTTTGCACCATTAAAAACATTCATTAAACCATATATTTTTTTAAATTAATAAATAGAATTGGTGATTTCTGCACACCCAGTAATGTATATATCTTTATTCTTGGAAGAAAAAAAAATCTTTCAATAAGACCAAGTCATAACCTAAACTTTGGAGAAGGTAATGAGTAGAAGAAAGAAAACTGCAATTCTTGTCCAGAGACCAGTCCCAATTCTAGATAGGTGTACAAACCTGGTAGTCACTTACTTTCTCTAGACTTAGATATCATCAAATGAAAAAGAGAGGCTGAAAAGCATGATCGGTAGTCTTGTCACTAGTCTGTATTCTCTGATTCTCTTATGCATGTTTTATTGTGATACCGTTCTTCAATTAAATTTAATCCCTTTTCTGTTTTTCAGAGATTTCTAGGTTTCTAATCCACCTGGAATTTCTCCTCTTTTCTTCTAGAACAAATACATGTTAAACACTTTTGTTTCCTAAAACTTTTAAGAACTTGAAAGGGAAGTGAGACGTTGTATTCTGCAATCAAAGTAGGGCCAGAAATCCATTACTGCTCATTTTATGATTCTAACAGTGAGTTTCTTGTGACTCAGGGCAATGTCTAACATGGTAGGTGACAGAAATGAGATCACATTTTTTTTTACCTGAGTTTTAATGAAAACAGCAGTTACAAGATAAGTTCTAAAGAGATTAGAAAATGTCCTTTAAATAAAGATAGTCTAATGACTCAGGAAGGACCAGATTCTAAGCTTGATCAGTAAGAGCCACACAAACCCTTAAGCAGCAGTTAAAATGACCACTAAGCAGCAGTTAAAATGACCACTAATGCAGCCTTTCTATGAAGGTCTGCTTCACGGTGTTCTGCCCATCAGTAGGGTGACATACATCCAATTTACCTGGGATTAGATCAGTTTATGCATGGTGTCTCAGTATAAATATTAACAACATTCTCTATAACTCTTAAAAGTGCCCTACTTTGGACCTTAAGTTATATGTTCCCTTCCTAATAAGCAATGGACTCAACTTCTAACTGATAAGCCTGGGAAATTCTCCTCTTCAGATTCCAGTATTCACCAGCACCAAACTGGTGGCTATGCCATACCCTTCCTTTTCCACAATGTTCAGTCATTTGTGACATAAATGAATGATTCTATCTGCTGATATGCAGATGAGATGGCCCATTTCCACACTCAATATTAATTCTCACATCTAAAACTCATGAAATGTAACTATGAAAATAAAATGTAACTATGAAAATAAAACTCATATGGAAATGTAAACCAGCCCACTTTCTAAGTAATTTAGATTTTCATTTTTTATTTCCCTGAATTGCCATATTTTTTTCTATTTTCCCCAAACAGAATGTTCTCAGATATTTATGAACTCCATGTATTAAATCACTTGCTACATCCTCCATCATCACCTCACTCTCAAACTTTTCTATCTTAAACTTTTAAAATTATTATAACAACAAAGATCCCTCATCTCTTTAATTAATTCTTAGGGGTGTCTGGCCTGGATTTAGAAATAAATGGTGAATGAGTATGCCAGTGTATACTTTGGAAAATGGTATTTTTATGTTTGGATTTGTTTAAAAACAAAGGGGAGGTAGGAGAGAGAAAGGTAGAGAAAAAGAAGAAAAAAAAAGAGTTTTTACAAGTTCATTGAAGAATTTGGTCAAGCTATAATTTCAGAAACAATAAAAGCTAATAAGCTTTTTATTGTAGGTTATTAGACAATGATATATTTAACAAAGACACATACCATGTGTTCAAGAGCAAAAGTGTGACATTTAGACAAAGTGTGCCAATCAGACAAAACTCTGATTATCTGATTTGTTTTTACATGATATGGGAAGAAATAAAAATAAAGATATTTTTATTTCCTTGCTTTTTTCTGTGACTTTTTACTGTTTTTACCTGAAAGCAGTGATGATGATGATGATATTGATGATGATGATGATAATGATGACAACACATCAGTGAGAATATTGTAAATACCTTCTGCCAATAAGAGAATAACTAGTTTTAAAAAGCTGAAAAACTTCCTACTCAAACTCAAAGATAAACAACAGTAAGAAGCAGAGATATGTCCTTGGATATATGTACAGATATCCACACACATTTATTTGGTCTACTAAGAATTGTAGCTTTTAACTCTATTGTGGGCCTCTAATAAGCCTAGACAGTGAGTTAGAGTGAAGGGTACAACTAGCTGACTTAGTAAATTTATTCTAACAGCTGATCTGGTCCAATAAAAGCAAAACAAAAATAAATAGCTAACTGAGCTATTTGGCTGAAATGATTGATTGATTGATTGATTGATTGATTGATGGAGCAGAATAGTATATTTAACAGTTCCAGGTAGAATGAGAACTCAGCCCCTCATAGTCCAATGAAAGGAAGACAGCCTCTTGTGACTGGATAAGTAATAGATCTTTCTTCATCTCTTCAGTCTATCTTGGGATAGACCCAAAACTACTCTTGAGTTGAGAGGTTTTTGCTTTTAAAAAGAATCTGGAACAAAATATTATATTTTTCTTAGATTTTGACTGATGCCAAATATCATTCTTTCCTTTGGCTGTCTGTTACTTTTAAGCTTTATCTGAATGTTAACTGCCATCAACAGTTCAATTTTTCAGTTGGGTTTACTGTAGCCAAAAGCATTATGATATTAGAACATTCAAAATATAGATTAAATTGTGTAGCAGTGGCTGCATGCCATCTTAACAATATGAAGGCATGTGTTTTCAGAGCTTTAGCCATTGCTTGTTTTTGTGCATGAATAGAAAATATTGGTAAAATTTATACTTTGAATGACAAGAGTAGAAATGAAAAAGTATCATTAAATGGTTTTCTATACTGATGAAGAATGAAACTTGTATCACTTTCAGCTTTGCTCTTACATCTGTTTCCTGGAAAGAAAGAATTCCGTGCCAGTAACAAATATGCTAATTACAATTTGGGCCATAGCTTCAAAATCTTTAAGTAAATGCTGAATACTTTATTTCAGTCAGGAAATTTGCTAAGACACATTTCTTCTGACAGCTGCCAAGGAGAATGTCTGTTTTTAATACTTAAAAGATATACCAGATTTGCACTTTTAAACAACCATAGTTTTACAACTTCTATTAGAGATTTATTAAGAACTTGACTACATTTTCAGCATTGAATGTCAGAAGGTAGTCTGCTTCAAAAGGTTTTTTTTTTTTTATGCCAACCACACAACTATACTAGACAGCATTTACCTCAGAGCTAACTGTTTTTTATTTTTATCTATGTAAACTCAGCATCATTGAACAATGACACATAAATGTCCAACCTCCTGGTACTTAGAGTGCTGAGGTTTATGAGCTCAATGGGAGTACAGCTTCACTAGCCCTGCTCTTCTTGGCTGTCTTTAGGGACAATGCTGGTCTTCAAACTCAGATTTATTGTGTGATGGTTCTCATTATTTTTAGATAGGCAGAAGATCAGCATTGCTATATAATGATCTCTTTATTTCCCTTATAGAAAACTGGCATAATTCACCAAATGAAGCAACCAAATTAGTGACAAATGGTAGTTTTTCTACACAATATGTTTATAAAGAAAGCAGTAAAGGCAACAGTAGGCTCCATGTTAAGGGACTTAATGCATTAATGTATCAAAGACTTGTGTAAATGTTTTATGTAAACATCTTTTATAGCCTCCACCTCTTCTTCCCCATAATGATAAAGAAACCTAACTCTTGTTCATCAAGAAAGGTTCAAATTTATTTACATCTAGATGGACTTGGGCCTAGCTATGTTTTCCTTAGCATAACTTTGGGTTGTCCTTTCACTACGGGCTTATTTAGTATAAGGTTTCATTATAGTTTAAATAGATGCTGACTTTCCTACGAAGGCAGTAGTCTGAATATCTTGGTACTTTATAAGCAAATGACATATTTTTTGCTTGTTTAAACTACTTAATAAAATCTCATGAGATATACTAAAAATAGGCAATGCCTTGAGATTGTTCTTTTTCACATCTGCAATACCATTTGGAACTTGATATTTTCAGAAAAAAAGAAATAAACCGGTATTTAATCATTCTTACCAACATCGCCAACATAGCCTTTCAAGCCTATTGTATGCCAAGAATTAGAGACACTTAAGATCCAATATCTTATTTAATATTCATAAAAATTGTATGTAAGGTAAATACTATTATACAGTTTTATAGATAAAGAAATTAAATTTTAAAAGAAAAAAAAAGTGATTTACCTGAGGTCATGTAGCTCTTAAGTGGCAGAGCTGAAATTCTTATCCAGGTCTGTTGAACTAGAACATTTTTATTCTTTACACTAGGTTTTCTTAGAGAAATGAAAGTAGTAGGGGCAAGGCAATTTTCTTCCAGGGAGAATAAGATAGCAAAATATGTGTCTCATTATTTGTTATGCTTGGTCACATAATTTGGGTTTAAAATATTGATAAAATACATTATAAGTTGTATAAGTCAGAAATCTTTCCTTATATGTCTTACATCACCAGAACACAGAACTCAAGTAGAAGTTTCAGATAAGAAGTTCTAGGAATACTTATGATTGGCTCCAGACTATGTTCAGATGAAGGTTTGATCAAGAATAACAGCAACAAAAGGTAAAAATGTGTTATTGGTAGAAGAAAGGACAGTTACTTAAAGAAGAATCCCAGATTTTCGTGTTGAAGGGATGTTAGCAGTTATTTAGACCCATCTAACGAATAAACTAATCTACCACATCTTATCATTTACTTAACTATATTCTTACTTAACTATTTTGTGACTTTCAAAAGCAGCTTACCTCTTCTTCTGAGTCATTTATTTATTTACCCATTCAATACATCCACAAGTATTTCTTGACATTACTCTGTGCCATGAACTGTGCCGGGAACTGAAATATATGCAAGCCAATCATTCTTTTCCTCAAGTTCTTTCTTATATTGGGCCAAAATATTTTTCACTATTTTTTCCAATCCATGGTACAAATTTTATCCATAGAACTATTTAACATGTGTTTTGCAAGTGATAGCATTTTAAGTTTCTCAGGTGATCTAACAAGCCACTTTGGATGCTAGTGGGCTCTTCTACTGTTGCTCTACTTTTTCCCCTTCACTCTCAGAGAGGAGAAAGTGGGAAAACTTTCTCCTATGGAGTTTTCCTTTTCTTTGGAGAATAACGGGGAAGGGAGACAAAACTGATTGTTTAGGTTGGCTCTAGTTTGACTTTAAGAAATCACACAAAGGGCATACTTGATGTATTTATCTAGCCCAGGTTTCTGGCATTAGGAAGCAAATAGAGGTTTAAAAGAAAATAATATGTTTTTGGCTGGAATAATTCTTGTCATACCTCTTAAAGATCTACTTGCAATCATGAATGAGTAGCTGTGTTGAAAATGCACCAAAAGAAAAAAATATAGTAAGCCTATTTCTTCATATGACATGGTTTTCAATTCTATTTCTCTCCTAATAACTATCCTCTTAGCTTGTTCGTCTATATCTGTTATAAAGTATGGCTTCCCAAACTAAATTTAATATTATATTTTTAATGTGAATAATGGAAATAAAGCAGAACAAATGATTGCCTTGTTCTAAAAATTGTATTTTTAATCCATATAACCAAGCATTTGCTTTGGTTTTTGTTTTTTGTTTTGTTCCATCACTGACTCATATAGAGTTTTTATTCTATATTCTTTATAATATATACTATTATATCTAATTTCTGCCAGCTTTTATATGTACAATTTCTATTCAAATGCACATTGTTAGAATCAGCTTTTTATTCCAAATTTTTTAGCCCTAATTATATTATTAACCAGAAAATTTACACCTCCCTAATTTAGTATTCATAAATTTGATAAAAATACAACATATAGTTTTATCCACATCTTGCTTAAAAATGGAAAATGAAGCCAAGGACAAAGGTGTGTCTTTCTAATAACTACTCTACAGAAACAGAAATCTTATAATCCATTACATTGGCCATGCAGTTTTTATTGTCCTTGTGTCAGGTAAGCTTCTTTACTTTGTTCATAAGAAGATATAAAAGTAGATGTCAACTCTCTGCTTAAATTTGCTTTTCCCTTTATTTTTTTAATTATACTTTCTTATCTCGAGGTCCAGAAGACCCACTCAAACAAGGAAAGGATGTGTTGCTTTTATAAAAGCCATGATAAATTCAATGGATCCCAATCTTTTCTTATGGTTCTAAAAATAAAAGGTTACTAATTAATTATACACTATTACTCAAGAATAACAGCAATAATAGCATTGCTATTGTGCTATTAATGGTACAAATGGCTTTCTCTCTTTTTATTGGAGAATGAGAATATATGCTAATTTTCTACTTTCAACTCACTTCACTCACTGAAATTCTTCAGAAACCACTATGTTTATCAATTTAATATTTTTGTTTTACAGTGGTTTAGAATATAAATTTTCCAGATCAGGAGTTTGCACAAATTTGGAGATTTTCAAACTCTTTGATAATCTCCTACTTTGGCTGACCAGCACTGAATCTACCTTTGCTATGTAGTGATCTATGACCATTAAGTTGGTATCCAAACAGGAATTAAGAATTTATGAAGTTATGCCTGTCTTTGCTTTGAACATATCAAAATATTCCTTAATGGAATCTATGAAATTCATAAGAAACAAGTCAAAAGGAGGAAAGATCAGGGACTCCAGAAGGAGCTTTCAAGCAGCAAATGATAAATTAATTTATAATGCCAAGCCTTCAGCTATCTCTTACCATCTAAACTAGTACAGCTCAGAAACGTGACCAGCAGCATCAGCATTTCTTTAGAGCTTGTCAGAAATGTACATTATCAGGTCCCTCCTCAGATCTACTGAATGGAAGTAGGTCCAGAAATTCGTGTTTTATCAGATGTTTAGCTAATTTTTATGCATGCTAAAGTGTGAGAACACTTTTCTACGCCAGATTCTGTGAGAATCTATCCCCAGTACTACATTCTCCATGAAGCTGTGGGGCTGTATGAATAAAAAAAGAGAGTAAAGATGATAGTTTTTAAAATCCCAGTAAAAAAAAGATTCAACATTGTTTATGGAATGCTGTATGTTAACTCCTTTCTTTCACTTTTCAGATGTTTAGAATAGCAAATCTAAACACATTTAAGGTGCATTAGTGAATTAAATGCAAAGCCTGTATTAAGGTTGAAGTTTCCTTACTCCTCTTTCAGACCTATTCTTTGTATTTTTCTCCACAAAGTTCCCAGTTGCCTCTTCCGAGTAATTCAATGGAATTGTATTTTTCTTATTAAACTTCAGGCTCACCAGGGGCCAGATCTAGAAACATGTCTAAATAATTCTCTCTTTGGTATCTCTGTTACAAAATTTTGCCAAGAGTTTGTTTTCCACTGCAAAATTGTATGATGATTTACTGTTTTCTGAAAGTTTGATTGAGATGAAACAGGATGTGCTTTAGGAGACAGCAAAGTATGGTGGAAAGTGCATCGGTTTTAGAATCAGACATATGTAGGTTTCCTTCATGTTTTGTTACATACTAGCTGTGTAACCTTGGGCAATTTACTTAATGTCTCTGAATCTCAATTTCCTCATCCATTGGATTTCTTGTACAAAAAGCAGTTTATTTATTTGTTTGTTTGTTTGTTTGTTTGTCTGTTTATTTGTGGATTTGTTATACAGAGAGGAAGAAAAAAATTATTTTATTATTTTACTTGTTCTCAAATATTTAATTTGTGAGGGTCATTCCTGAATCACTATTTAGGGGCATACCATTAAGATGTTCTTCTTACCACTGATTTAGTTACAGTCTCTTTCTTGCAATTAGACTCATACTTTTGTGAGGAGGTTGGTTGAATACAAGAGCCAACATTCATAAGTCAAATTGCTTCATCTAAAGAAAAAACACTCCTTCCGCCCCCATGGACAATAACACTATGTTCTTATAAACTGAGCTAATCATCCCACTCTAGATACTTGTTTATTACTTCTATGGAGTCAGTCAATAGCCAAGTGAATTCATTAAGTTAATAAATATTTGTTCTACCCTTAACACTGCACTAAGCACTCAATGAATATTAAATGAATATAAATCTTGAGAATCTGGAACATGCTCTTAAGAACTTTTGTCTAGCTAAGAAAATAAAGCTAAATAAAATACAAGAAATAATTATAGGTAAATATTGTGCTAAAAATGCTTCTGTATTCACACATAAGAGTAATTTAGAAAAAATCAACTTGATATTTGATCAACAATTATCAAATAAATGTCAGCATTAACTAGAACTTTAAAATGAGAGGATAAAAGATATTAATCTACAAAAAAGCTCAATGGAGTTAATTAAGAGGTGGACGTTTACTCATCCAAATCTCTCGGTTGGTAAAGGTATAATCATGAAGGCCTGCTCTGTTCTCCCCACTATTTACATGAAAAGTAGAATGCCAAATACAGGGCATTCAGCAATCACTGACTCAAGCCATCATCCTCATCCAAAAACATCTTCTACATGTATAGGAGCATTTCAAATACTTTATTTTCTTTCTTTAACAGTGTAAGTTAAGTATATATGAGACCAATAATGAAGCAAAAAACTTGTGTCTAGCTAACAAGCAAGCATACTTTGTGGTCCCACTTTGCTATTAAATTAAATGACACAGGGAAGTATGTAAAGCAATAAAAAGAGTAAACCTAGAGTTAGTTTTGCATCTTGGCTCTGCTAATGTTTAATCTGAGGCAATTTATCTAGGCTCTCTAAGTCTCAGTTTTCCCATTAGTAAAATGGGAACTGATAATAATGTCAACTTCATACAGTCATTAGTTCAAAATGAGAATAAATATGTTTGTTAGAATGTCTAACACATAATAAGCTTTATTATATGTTTTCCATTTATTAATATATTTATACTTTTCTTTATTCCTCTTTGACATTATCTACAATCTGAAATGTGAATCAACTTCGAGACTCTGGAGACTTCAGGCTTCCCTTAGAGAACAAAGAAATGCTCTCAGCATCACTTCTTGAATGCAGAAAAACTCTTATCTAAATAAACCCACCTTCAGAGCTCCTCAGACCTCATATCACATAAATAACATATGTGTAAAAATACATAATAGTGATAATTATTCCTTTTGTGTCTTTCTTTGGTAAATCTAGGATATTTTACAGATAATATCCAGCCTACTTAATTCAGTTTTATAATGTTTCCAGTACTGGCAAGTGTTGTGGGGGATTGCATAAACTTTGTGGGGGAAGAGGAATTTGAGAGGATTGCTTTTGATATCTCTAGAGAAAAAAAGAAACTAAGCATTGAAATACATGAATAACTCCAAAAGCTGGAAATCAGAATTTGTAAATATTTAGTGCTGGGATGGATCCTAGCATTAAATTATTTAACTTAATTTCCCTTACCAACCCCATACTCCAGGAAAATGAGACCACAAAGTTAAGGGACCTGCCCAGACTCAGGCAATAAGTGTGAGTGTCCTGCCTACACCAGGACTAGAGGTGGCTCTAGCAACTTCTAATGTGTGTTCTATTACAGTGTCTCCAAGAGCTGAGCAACTGTTTTCTTAAACACTTCAAATAAGCATTTACAACAAAACTATGTTTTATTTTAAACAAGTTAAAAAGCAGAGTCTATATTCTTTTTCTTGACTTTTAATTAATGGAAAAACTTTTTTTTCTCTGAATATTATAAATATGACTGTCTTAGTCAGTTTTTGCTGCTATAACAGAATACCATAGACTAGGTGAGTGGCTGATAAACAACAAAAATTTATTTCTCATAGTGTTCTGGAGTGCAAATGGGTTAAAGGATTTGTTTTTTCTTATTTATTATCTTCCCTTTTCCTGCTCCATGAATTTGCTTCTAATATCTTTTTACCTGGCATACACCTTTTTCCTACCTCATGGGTCTAAAGCTTTTTTCCTTTATAAATCAGGCATATTTAAATCAACCTCTGATTTAAAGAGACTCCTCTCTCTTGAAACTCCATTAGTGTTTTTCTCAAGGTATTTTTCACTTGTAGCATTATTTTAATATTTTCATATCTCTTACATTATCAAACAGTGCCTTACATGTTCAATATTAAAAAAAAGAAAGAAAGAAAGAAAGAAAAGAAAAGAAAAGAAACTAACCCAGTCTATATGTCAGTTTAAAATACCCTAGCCCAACTGGAAATGGCTACTGCTAATAACACAGATTCTTTCATCTGCAATAGGAATCCTAAATTCATAAACTTGAAACCCTCTCTTTAGAGCGATATCTCAACAAAATATGCTTATACAAATAAAAATATATTTTAAAATTTAACATTTTTTTACTGTTTGATTAAAACTTGACAATTATCTCATCAATAGATCACTAGAAAATATTATAGTCTATGATATCAGTGATCTATTAGTGACATAGTTATCAGGGTCTATATTATTTATGTTATATTTATATTTAACATTGCTATAATTTAATTGTACATATTTAATATTGTAGTTATAAAAATCTGATTAAGTTTATATTAATTTAGGATTATGAAACTTCTTCTTACATTGCCAAGAGTAAGGACAGAGGATGCACCTGAAAAAGGCAGAGAAGACAAAGCTCCTTTCCACAACCTTAATTCTATCACATATCTTGCCTTCTGGATTTTCAGGGAAAAAATATTGATATATATTTATTTTATAGGTATATTTTAAAGATTAAGTATTAACTTTATTTTATAAGCAACAGGGACACAGAAATATTAACTTATTTACTTAAGATCATACAGCTACTGAGTTCCAGCATAGAGATTAGAATCTAGGTCACCATGGAATCTTTCTACTACTCTGCTGGACTTAAGAAAAATTGTACTATTGTGCATTTCTCTATTTCAGTACAAAAAGCACCTCATGAGTAGCAGTAGTAGCAGCAGCAGTACTGGTTGTTGTAATAACTTGAGCCATCTTAAAACATCTTTAAATCCCTTGTTAGATTTTGTAAGGGTGAATTGACTTTTTAAAGATCCCCAGTGTTTTACTTGAGCCTAATTTAGAGAATGTGTTTTTTTTTTCTCTTCAAATATACTGAATATGTTCTGTTGCTTTAGAGAAATTAAAGAATGCTGAGAACTTAGTTTCTGACCAGAGTAGATACGAGGGTGCTTCAAGAAGAAAATGTCTTTCACATAACATGTGCATAATACGTTCTGCTTTCATAATCGAAGCCACCAAAGAACTCATTTTTACCATCAGCTGAGATTGTAGGCAAAAATTACTGGTTCCCTCCTACTCAAAACTTTGTTTCAAAATCAGCTTTCCTGAAAGTGAAGAAATTAAAGCATTAGGACAACTTCTATGACCACAGTTTCTAATAGTAACTGCCTTCTGTTTTTTCTATTAATTTATCCACCACTTGCTAAAGATGCTATTGTTTTTGCATAGTATCTTGGAATAGATTTATTTTCCTCTATATTTCCCAATAAAATTTTGTTTTTTGAGTATAGGTTCACACATTAAACTAATTCACATAAGATATGAATAATTGATGAAGTATACATTCCCTTTGATATATGGAAAAAGGATTAAGTGACAGCTTTTTGTTATGAATGCTTTTCTCAAAATGTAAATTTTAGATCATGTAGGTCATGAGCACCTGGGGTGTTTGTTAAACATATAATGCCAAACTTCTGAATCAGAATCTCTTGATGGATGAGGCTCTGGAATCTGTCTGATACTCACTAGAGTTTGAAAAACAGTGAACTTGAGGATAAGGGTGGAAGCACAAGAAGTTACAAACACAGACACAAAATATGGCTTATAGTTAGAAAAAGCTAAGTGAAAGCAAGGCACCAACACCAAACTGCTCATCTCTAAACTCTGCCCGACTGCTTCTGCAATTCATAGCACAAGTCATTTCTCACCAAAGATTATTGACTTTCCTTATGTGATGAGATTTCACTGGAAATGGGAAATCATTCTGCCAGAAACATCATCATTGGGTTCTGAAGAAGCCAGCTCCAGACAGCCTGCTGTGTGTGGACAGTTATAACTGAGTTCCCCATGGGCTCAGGAAAGTGCTGTAGGTTGGGTGGTCTCTGTGAACAGTAGTTCAAGGAGTAGAACAGAAAACACTGAATGTAATTTAATATAACACACAGTCTCAACTCTGACAAGGCCCAGGTCTGATTCGTGTGAAGATCGAATTACCTCTCTGTCCACAGAGGGACACCCCTCCCCAACCACCGCCATTGGCAGCGTCTGTGGGAAAACTTACTAGCAGCTGTGCTACCTTATCTAGTCAAAGGAAAGAAAGAGGTCATCAGATTCCACGGCTGCCAGTTGTTAAACCTTTATAAAAACCACAAAGGGGAGGTAGAGGATTGGGGGTGGGGAGCCTAGAGGGTTTTAAGAAAAAGATACACAAAAATAGTTCTAATTCCTTTGAGAACATAATTCAGGATTTATTTTCTGAAATAAAAATCTGGAAGAAAAATATAAACACATATTAAACTATTAATGACCAAATATCACTTGGGAGTTGACTATATTTTCCTTCCTATACTGTTATGGAGCTAAAGCCAGAATACTCAGACTAATTGCAAATGAAATTAAAACTGATAAGCATTTGAATAACTTCTGTTATTTGTATTTAGTGTATTATACTGGGATACATTAGTAAAAACAAAAAAAATAATTTAATTAAAAAATAAATCTCTCAACGTAACAAAGAAAACTGAAGATTAAATGGACCAATGAAAAGGTCTTGGCATCACAGAATCATCCACCCATAAACTTCGAAACTAAATTAGTAGTTTACCTGGCCTAGATAGTGATAAACCTCATCTGTATAATGTTAACTGAAACTATAATAAGCCACACTTTGAATTAATTGTTTTGTTTTCACCTTTTCTTGTGAAAAGTTTGGAACTAAACCATCAAGTTCTACATTATTCTTGGGTCCCAAAGTTACTAGGGTTTTCAGAACTCAGTTTATTTTGTGAGGCACTGAAGGTGTATAATATGACTCTGCTTCCCCCAGCCTCCAGACCGATCCCTCTACAGCTTGAGACTGACTCTGTTTTACTGTTATCTTATATTTGTTTACCCCTATCTTATAACTTAAGCTTCTCGGGTCAAGGACCCTGTCTTTGGTGGTTTATACTTTGTGAAGCAATATACTCCTCTGTAAATAATTGTGTTTGGCCATCACAAGACACTTTAATTGGATTTTCCCATTAAAAAAAGAAAGTTCTTTAAAGGATGCTTTATAGTTAAAACACAAAACACTTATTGGGCCTTTTTCTATTAGGTTTATCAATACATATACAAGTTATAAAACTCAAAGCACAAAAAAGTCACAATCAAAGGAGGTCCAAATGTTTCTCAGAGCCTGGATTATGGTCACAGCACTACTGGTGGAACCTTCCAAAACAGTTAAGAAGTGATAAATCTGTTAATTATTGTTATTATGGAAGAATCTGAGACCAAATAGTTTATTTGTTTCAGTAAAATAACTTACTTTGGTTCTTAAAGATATGACTAGACTAGACATTGTTTACTAGCAGAGGCATTATCATAATACATATTTAATAAATTTTATTTTTATTTCTCTAACATGTATTTATATTGTGGTTTCAAACTTGGTGGGGTACCAGAATCACTAAGAAAGATTTTTAAAGAATTAAAACAGTCAGGTGACAGAGCTTTGCTTACACTCTGGTTGTGGGCTGGGAATTGGTATATGTGTAAAGCTCCAGAGGTAGGCCTGATTTCTGATGCTCTGCTGGTTTGGAGACCGCTATGTATGTCCAAAGATTTAAGTGTATCCCTGAGGGGTGCTGCCCTACACCTTTTTAAAGTACCTGCTGTGCAAAAGGAGGGCCTTCAGTCCCGGATTTAGAATTCAGGTGTATCCTCAATTCATCAGCACACAATCACCTTATATCAGAAGTTTAAAACAGCTTCCAAACCTAAGTATACGAACATCTAAAATTTTCTAATAGCTTTGGAGACAATTGAAAAATTGATGAAGGCACATATGGCATTGTCTCACCCTTGACTGTCTAACAAAGTCACCTAGGAAAATTTAGAAAAATACCCATGCCTAGTCTCTATCTCAAAAGATTTTGGTTTGATTGGTTTGGATGAACCTTGGCATCAGTATATTTTAAAAGTTCCCCAGGTGATTTTAATGTGTAGCCAAGTTTGAGATCCACTAGAAAGAATAAAACAATAATTTTACAAAGAGCATCAAAGAAGTACTTGTATAGCCAGGTACATTTCCTAGATTTTTTGATATCTAGTCTCACAACAATATTTTGAGATAAGTAGTAAAATTTAGCAGATAAAGAAACAGGAAATGAGCTAGAACCTTTCTGCTTAAAGTATGGTCCACGTATCAGTAGCAACAGCATTATCTGGAAGCTTGTTAGGAATGCAGATTACCAGGACTCAAGCCAGGTTTTCTGAATCACAATTTAGTATGTTAACAAGTACCCCAGCGATTTGTTACACATTAAAGTTTGAAAGGTCTGCTGCTCTAGGGAGAATCCATACTCATGCAGCTACTCATGGGAATGAATGGTTCTCCCTGCACATGCCTGCCTTGTACATGAAACTGTTTGGTATCAGTTAGTTCCAATAGAAAGACTTTCCTCAAGTGAGCATAACTGAGTGCAGAAGGGCTGTATTATCTATCTCTTTACCTTGGCTTTTTCAGTCAAATAACTATATATTAGTTAATAAACAGGAAGACTCTACAGGAGTAATCTATAGGAGATCAACGTTTGTCAGATGCCCCGAACTAATGGCTATATGTTACCTACTTTGACCTTTGGTTACAAGTCTGATACCTCAAGCCTTGTTTGAACCCTCAACTCTTGGCCTTGACCCTGTCTCTCCCTAAATCTCAGCAAAGCAAAGGATAAAAGGATCTTAAATTCTACATACAGATGATGTACTTGTGTTGCATTAATTCATTAGGTTGCATTATTCATTAATTGTTTACTAGCACTGCACTGGGTATTATTATCCAAAGATGAATAGGACAATATTTCTAAATGTAAGTAATTAATAAATTAATAGGACAGACAATAATAGACCATTACAATATGTGTGACAAATGAGAATATCGTATGTTGGTGAGGGCATGATAAGATCCATATTTTGTACATTCCTTATGGGGGTGTATGAATTGCTGCAATCTTCTTGTAAGCAATTTGGTAATATGTATTAAAAGTCTTTAAATGTTCTTAAATTTGGATCGTTTACACATGACACATTGAGGAGCCATTGTAAGAGGTTTAGTAGGGAAGATGGGATTAGATTTATATTTTGGAAAGTTTACTTTGGCTTAACTAATGTAGGGAATGGGTTGGAGGGGTGCAAGACTGGAAGCAGGAAGATTAATTAATAGGCTGTTGTAGCAACCCAACATTTTTCTAATCTAAGAAAAGATGAGAATCTGGAATAGGGCCATGATTATGTCTGGCTTCTATGAGCCTAATATGTCTCTAGTCTTACCTCAGAAGTGCCTCTTCTAAGAAACAACAGAGATGGACTATCACAAGTAAAGATTTACAAAGATGTTTACTGTTGTGATTTTTCTAATAGTGAAAACTAAAAAGACACTTAAATACCCAACATCCAAGTTATCCTTAAACAAATCATAATATATCAATTTGATAAAATTTATAGTTATTAAAATAGCATTTATAAATAATTTTAATAAAGTGGGGCTAGGCATGTGATATGATGTAATATTAGGCAAAATCTTGTGGTCAGAATTATCTGAACACTCACTCAAGCTCTAATCTTTGCCTAACTGTGCTTCATCAGTATTGAAATACTGGTTATTCTCTAAATATAGCAAGTTTTCTCATATCCCATGCTACTAAATATGCTAGGTTTGTTTTTTGTTTTTTGGGTCTTTTACCAATTTTTTTTTCTTTTACAGCTCAGAGAAAAGCCATAGCTGCTCCCTGACTCTTCCCCACCTCCACCCAGGTCCCCTGGAGTCATCTGTTAAGTTAATTAGTTAATTATATTTAATTGCCCCCTATCATTTCATGAGCATGAACTGTGCTTACTTTTCCTCAATCTAGTGGGTACAATCTACCATAAGAACTTGGAACTGTATTCTCATGTTTATCTTCTTTCCTCATGCAGATGCTTTTGCTCATGGAGATTAATTGTTTCACTGGAATAAAAGACTTTTTAGAGGAGCAGATCCTTTTATTTCTGAATGTTTGAAAGCAACAGCATAGTTCAGAATTTATTTTAAATATATTATTCTGATTTATTGAGAGAGTGAATTAAAATGTTTAGAAATAATATCATAATTAAATGTTGATGAAATGGGGGAACAACTTCTTATGCAGTTTCATGGCAAATAAAAATTTAATTATTAAAGATACAGTATAGAGGAAATCTTAGAGGAACAAAAATGTTAAAAGAGACTTGATGAAGAGATTGGACTTCAGAAGTTGGATATTCTGAAGGGGAAAATACAAACTAGACGAAGGTCTGAAGGTGGGATATTCCCAAACATGTTTGCAGTAAAATGAGCTGCATGATTACATGGACTGATGCCATGGTCCATGGGAAGCCAATGGTGGGGAAATTATATGGAAAAGTCTAGAAAGAGTCAAACTTTGGTATTTCAATGTTAATATTGAAGTATTTAAGCTTTATTTTTTTGCATTCTAAGAATTCATTGAAGGCAATGACATGATTATATCTGTGTATTATAAAGATTACTGAAAGTACGTGACAAGGATGCTAGAGAGGAGAACCTAGCTCCTAAATTGCTTTCTTCTGCTCAAACCCTCACCTGAACTCTAGACTCATAAAGTGATTTGCCGACAGGGCCATCTTACCTGCTTACACCAAAGTCATTATGTCTGTAAAAGTGTTTATCAAAGTTATTTGTTTATCCTATGAATTAAATTGTGCATCAATAGCTAAACATACATATGTTATTTAAGATATTCTTAAGATGTTGGTTTTCCAAAATAACTAGAATTTGGGAAACCCAAAGTACTTTATTTAGGCTCTTGAGCCCTGGTGGTTCAGAATAGATGAAGTAAGGGGTATCACTTGCCAGCAGGTTCAGGGTTTGAAGGTAAGGAGAAAAATGTAGAAGGCTGTGTCTTGTGATAAACCTCAAATTCAATGTAGACAGAATCTAACTCTGTCAACCTTGTAAAGAGCTAATCAGAAAGAGAGAATCTGGAAAAGAAGAGGAAACAGATGAGGGCAAAAGAATCTCGAGCAAACATAGAAAGAACGCCCTAAAGCAAAGAGGTTGGTTCTAAAGATACCCTCATTCTGTCTCAGTGGAGGTCTCTAACACTTTGAGCATGTGTAGCAAAAATGTCCAAATTGCTGTTCTTGCTTGGTCATATTTTATCTTTCTGTATAAGCCAAACTTTTTGCTATAGCTTTCTATTGTGCTTCAATGTAAACATTTTAGAAATCATATATCTTATAATATATATGACAACCTCCTAGAACACATCTGTATCTTCAGTGCTAAAATTTTCTAATTTCCTGTTGACAATTATTCACCATCATTTTTTTTTGGCTTGCACTGTTCTATTTGACTCAGTTTTCTACCTTAACATTGAGTTTTATTCCTCTCTCTCTGCTTTTTCCCTGCTTCATTCTATTTTAGCTCATTCTCTCCTTTTCCTGTCTTATTGTAGCATCATAATATATAGGCCTTTAAGTTTGAACTTTCCGTCTCCTGATATTGGTTTCTGATTTTGTTCACATAACTAAGGGTTTTATAGACCAGACGTCAATATGGATATGAAGTAGTGTACTAGAAAACATGCAGAGATTAAAGCCATGCCGTGAAGCTTCATCTTTTTGGCTGGGACCATGCATCCTCTAAGCCTTTCCCAAATTCTCTCCTGAGCAAGACTCCTTTGCCATCTGGAGTTGCCTGTGTCATAGCACAAACCACTGACCACTCAGACTTTCCACAGCAATTTCTACAGAGGGTATCAGCTCTAATATCCACCCTGATCCATGTGCCAAGTATTTCACTAAATACTAAGGACACTAGGTGACTAAGATATCTTTCTGGAAGAGTGTTTCTTCCAGAAACTCACAATATAAAGTGAGGATCAGACAACTACATATATAATTACAATAGTGTATAATAGATACAATATATAAAAAATTATTTTATTTTTAAAGTTGAATCATGAATTGAGTTCTCAGTCTTATAAACCAGCATTCACTTTCTATTGGAGTAACCACAGTTGCTTCCATTGTGAAACAAGGCAGTGCCTCAGTGTTTAGAGATACTCTTACATGTCACTGGGTGACCCAATTCATATTCAATTTTAGCATTTCTATTTGGTGAATAAATTAAAGCTCTGTTACACTAGCACTGGGCTATAAATTATGCATTCATATCTACTATTTTTGGTTTTCAGATTTTTTAAACTCACATTTATGAATATGGAAGGAAAGGAATTATTTCCCTAAGAGAGGAAAAATGTTAACCTCAAGAAAACTTTAGAAAATTCATATAAAATGGCTGGTTGTAAGAACTGTGATATTGATACTTCCATTGATAATTTTTCACTCCAAACCAAAGATATTAAATAAGGTTAGAGATACTGTGCTCCATTGGCACTTGGGTAGGAAGAAATTGGTTCTTCTTTTCTTCTTTTATGATATGAGAGTGTTTAGGTGTGCATTTAGGGCAACCATTGGTCTTCCAAAATCTTCTCTTTATATTAAGCAAAAAAGATGAAGCATATATTAAAACAATATTGTTTCCATTAAGTCATTTTTACACAGTGCTTGATAAAAAACAAACTGATTCTCTGATATTATGTTATTTGATTTACTGAATAGTGAACAAGACTGATCTTTCATAATTATTTTGCTTGTTAGAAAGTTTAGCTTGCTCAGGTTCACACAATTGGTAAAATTCAGGCTCAAAATTTTAATACAGATATATTAACATCCATATTTGGAAGTTTGAGAATTCTTGTATTACTCAAGAGCATTTTCCTCACTTAACATGCATGAGTTTACTTCAAGCTCTTATTTTGTAGGCTTGTATAGGAACAATAACTTATATGCTGAGGTTTTCCTAGAGGAAAAATAGCATTTCAATGAATTGTTCTAAAAAGTTCAATTCTTATGTTAGAAAAATAAAATACCTTATTTTCACTTTCTTAATTACTTTCAGGAAAAAGGAAAACAGACGAAACAAAAACATCCAAAACAAAGAAAATTTCCATGTTCTTTTTTTCTGAAATATTATATCTTGACAGGCAATATTCATTTGTGGATAAAGGCAGTTTTACAATTTCTCTTACCTTATTCCAATTTTTCTTTTCTTCAGTAACACTTATCACCTTCTCATATACCACATAATTTATACTTTAATTATTTTGATTTATTGGCTCTCTGCTTCAACTCAAATGTAAGTTCCAAGTAGGTAGGGATGTTTCTTTTATTCTCTGATGTATCCCAGCACTAGCACAGTAGAAACTCAAAATTTACTGATTAAATGAATGAATGAAGATGTATCTAGGTTGGAATTCTCACTTTACCATTTACCAACAACAGAAATTAAGAACACTTTTTAACTTTTTTTGAGTTTTTTTATGTGTGTGTAGTAAAAAATATATAATATAAAATTTACCATTTTAACCATTTAAGTGTACAGTTCTATGGTATTAAGTATATCCACATTTTTCTGCAACTATCACCACCATCTATCTCCACAGCTTTTTCATCTTTCCTAACTGATACTCTATGCCTCTTAACAACAAATCCCCAATTCCTGCATCTTGTCTCAGCCCCTGGAAAATGCCCTTTTACTTTTTGTCTCTATGATTTTGACAACTCTAGGTATCTCATATAAATGAAATTATACAGTGTTTGTCTTTTTGTGACTGACTTATTTCACTTAGCATAATGTCTTCAAGATTCATCCATGTTGTAGCCTTTGTCAGAATTTCTTTACTTTTTAAGGCTGAACAGTATTTCATTGTACATGTATAGCACATTTTTCTTATCCATTCATCTGTTGATAAATACTTGGGTTGCATCTACCTTTTGGCTGTTGTGAATAATGCTGCTATAAAAATGAGTGTACATATATCTTTGAGTCTTTGTTTTCAGTTCTTTTAGGTGTACATCCAGAGAAAAAATGCTGGATCATATGCTAATTCTATTTTTATTTTTTTGAGAAACAACTACACTGGTTTTCACAGCGGCTGCACCATTTTATATTTCCACAGCAATGAAGAAGAGCTCTAATTCCTTGGGTGTCATGTACAAAGCATGTATGGAATACAAAAAAGAATAAGATTTAGCATATATTCTACTTGTGATCCAGACTAGTAAATTTGATAGTCATTATTTTAACAATACTGTTATTTAGTATTTTTAAATACTAATTTAAAAAATACTGAGAAGATTAGATCAACATGGCAGAATAAATGTACATCTTATGTTCATGGTACAAGAAGAAAAAAAAAGAAAAATGATGTTTACTCATATCTCTAAACATATCTATACTTATAACTATATCTGTACTTGTATCTATCTATGAATACAGTAAGAGAATAAATATAATAATCTTTAACAATTTCAAACTACTAAAAGGATTAGAACAATATGGAGAAAGGACTGTATATGTTCAACTGTCTTTCTGTCTAAACTATCATGAAATAAAAATATATTTATAAATTGATAGTAGCTCATGAAAATAAGAAAGAGGTCCAAGAGTAGTCTACATAATTTGAAGTATTTTTACTTTTTACCTAAAGTCACTAAAGAATTTATGATAAACATAACTAGAAGAAGCCACACTCAGGTGGGCAGGAATACTTAAATATAAAATTTTCAGGAACAAAAGAATTACCAATAATCTGAGAAAACCGAAACAAATAAACTTCATGGAAACCAATAATTTTTTAAAAGACAGTTACAATAGAAACAACACTAAAATTATCCTCAGCTTTGAGAATTATGTATTCATAAAAAGTGGATAGGGTAGAAATGAAAGGTAAAATAGTTGAAATGTTAGAGACAGACAGACAGACAGACATGCAGACAGATAGACTGAATGGGCAAAGCTGGATAGTAAACCCATGAGCTGAAGATGGAGCCAAGGAAACCTTCCAAATCATAGCACAAAAGAACAAAAAAACATAAGGAATAAGAGAAAAAGTTAAATACAAGGAAAACAAATTCCAGCATCCATTTAATAGGATTTCCAGGAAAAAAAAAAAAGGAGACTAGAGTGAGAGAAATGTCAAACAAATCACATAAATTGTAGGAGAAAATTTTGAATCTAATGACACAACTGAAAGAGCTTATACAGTTCCAAGTAAGATTAATAAAAATAGACATATACCTAGACCACCATGCTCAGGTTTCAGAATTCCAAAGATGAAAAGAAAAATCCTAAAAGATTTTAGGGTGAAAAAAAAATAGGCTATCTACAAAAGAAATCCCACAAACCAAATGCACAAGAATCATTTTGGCAACACTGAGATCTAGAAAGTAATAAAGTTATATCTTTGATGTTATCACTAAAAAATTGATTTTAAATCTAAAATACTTAATCAGACTACTATTCAAATTAAAGGGCAAAATAATGACATTTTCAGATGTGTGATACGTCAGAAAGTTTACCACCCACATTCTCTGAAAAAATTACTTTGAAGTATAACACTGGAAAAGGAGCCCAAGAAGTGGGAAGATGGAGGCTACTGGAAAAAAAACAATAATCCCACTTAAGTTTAAAGCTTTATTGAAGCATAATGTAAAAACTCAAAGAAGAATCAAATTTCTGGAACTAAGATCTCAGATGATTTTCATATAGAAAGTTGGTAGAGAGACAGGACTATGAGCTTTTGAGGACAGAGTCAAGTATAATGTCCCAAGGTTCCTACTTTTCCACAGAGAACACATAAATTCCAATAAATAAATACATATGTTTGTTGTATGCATGATTATATGTATATGTGTATATAATTATAATAAATAATAATAAATTTATATATTAGATTTAAGTAAAAAATGATATAAATTTATTCAACATAAGTTAACATTTTATGAATAATTGAGTATATATAAATTAGTTTTGTAAATTTGCCAAAACCACTAGAGAAGAAAAAGGTGTCAAGAACACACAATCCATTTAACTAAAGAGCAAAAAAGAGAAAGCATGATAATTTGGCAAATAAGTACAAACATCATTAATTGCACAAAAAAACTGTAAAGGGGTTAAAATACAGAGATGAACTGATGTAGTGTTAAAAAATCAAGCTATATGTTTTTACAATGGGACAAAAAAAGTATACAAAAGACAAATAGAAACAAAAGATAAACAATATAGTAAAATTACTATAAGGCAATATAGTGAATAAGACTGCCGTAATATACAAGAGCAAAATTAGAACTTTTGAGCAAAGGATCAACAATGGTATCAAAGAGAATGTAATCCATAATATCAAACTCATTATAATAGGAACTTTTATTAATTTATTGACTTACAGGATATTGCCATCAATGACCATATAACTGTTCTCAAAGATTTATCAACAATGCTGCACTGTAAAGCTCCACATAAAATAAAACAAAATAAAACACAAATTTGTGTTAACCACTGCTGCTAGACATAAAATAAAAGAAGACCTGTGAGAGAAATAGAAAGGCGGTTATATCAATATTGTTTAGATCTCTGTGACAAGGCACAACTCACTCTTCAAGGTCACAATCTGAATTTTTTTATTCTATAAGTATTTCTTGGTTAAAAAAAGCATTGTCCTGGCATTTCTACATATTCCTGCCTTTCCAAATAATGTAACAGTAAATAATTACTGCATCTTACCTTAGGAAGTTTTATGGACTTGATAGGGCACAGAGATAACACTCCAAAGAGTAGTGCAATGGATTTAATTGTGTTCCCCCAAGATTTGTTATGTTGAAGCCCTCAGTCTCAATGTGATGTTTGGAAATGGAGTCTTAGGGAGGTTTGATGAGGCCATGCCCTCATGGTGGGATTAGTGACCTTATAAGAAGAGACAACAGAGACCTTGCATTCCTAAGCTCTCTCTCCACTTCTCCGACCCTCCAAAAATAAAGTCATATGAGCACACGAGATGGCTGCTGTTTCCAAGGCAGGGAGAGAGCTCTCATTAGAACCTGACCATAGTAGCACCTTGATATCAGACATCTGGCCTCCAGAACTGTGAGAAATATACATTTGTACTGTTGAAGCCACCTTGTCTGTGATATTTTGCTATGGTATCCTGAGCTAAGACAGGTAGAATCATTAACTGGTCGAGGAGGAGAAAACTCTTGATTTAGCTGGCTTTATTTATATAAGGATAAATATCTAGATATATACTCATATACCAAATATATTTTATAATTCATCAGATACTAATAAAAGCCCCAATAGCTTAGTATCAAATAACACCAATAGAGGTCTTTAAATGCTAAGATTTTTGGTCATGTCCTGCATTGCTCTAATCAAATGGAATAACATAGATCCTGTGTCATATACTGGAACCTCATAAACTCTGCTTTTGGCCAAATTCCCAGTAGCTCCTTTCACCCAGGTTTCTGTGTGAGACCCCAAAAACAGCTCGTGACTTATGTAAACCTCCAGTAAGCACAAGGCTTTAAGAAGTTGTTGCTAACATTTTTTTCTTTTTCTAGCTTTTACAAAGATAGGAAAGAGAAAAAGTGTGTCCCAAGTATAGCAAGCCCATTAACTCTGCTTCTGTGGCCAACTAAATGGGATGGGATCTTCCTAACAGAGGATGTCTTACATGAGCTCGTTTCTCAGTCATCCAGCTGTTCTGCATCCATACAGACCAACATTTAAACCCAGATGCCTGTGACTAAAAAAATATGCCCTTTTTACTTGAATTCTTGGGTTGCCCTTATCATCTTTTCCATTTTTTCTCAATTTTCCATAGTTTTCTATTTAATCATCCTTTTAAATTTCTCCCCTCTGTTACTCATGACTCATTTGCTCATTTTTTTCTTTTTCTAACTATTTTATCTAAGCTGCTTCCCCCCCCCCTTTGTCATCATTTGCTAACTTCAAAACATTCTGCATTGTTGGTGGTAAAAATAATGTAAGTGGTTACATTCATTCTTACTAAAAATTAATTACTTCTCTTTCCATCTCTTCAAGAATGCCCACTTCTACTCTCATGCTGCCATGACCCACAAAGCTCTAATTGTTTTTTTTGGATTTTGACTAACAATGATGTCTTGCCCTAAAAGATCAAGGACCAAGAGTAGATAAGGGGAATAACTAGATGAGATTGAAGAAAGACTAAAGTAAAAAGGAAGAGGGAAATACCCCTCATCATATAATGATATGATGTTAGGTCTTTATGCTGCTAGGTATGAATGTATAAACAATATACCAATCCATTAACATTGCTTTAGAATAGCATATCAAAATTTAGCTTTTTGCTAATAGTTGAAGAAGCTGCATGGATCTAAGCAGGCAGACTGCTGGAATTTGAAACCATCTCTAACACTTATCAACTAATATAAGCTCTAGTAAGTTATTTAACCCTTTTGTCACTGCAAAATGGAGAAATAGCTAAACCTCATTATACTGTGGTGAGAATTAAAATATATGATATATATGCAAAGCACCTAGAATACTGCCAGACACCACAATAAACACCAAAAATTGTTAGCTTATAATCGAAATATTTTTATTTCTCAGTTAGTTTTTTCTGGTCAACATAAGATATCAATATCGTTGATTTTATTCTAAAACCACATGGCATTTTGTCATGTTTTGTATCACCATCACATAATTTGCACAGAAACTTGGGTTAAGAAACAGTGGTTTGGAAACTTGCTACAAAAATAAAATGGGCTTCTTTTGGTCATGGCCTTGATCCATGGTTGCCCCTCCTGGGA
Organism: Macroglossus sobrinus; assembly: GCA_004027375.1. Classification (NCBI taxonomy): domain Eukaryota; kingdom Metazoa; phylum Chordata; class Mammalia; order Chiroptera; family Pteropodidae; genus Macroglossus; species Macroglossus sobrinus. The sequence continues at coordinate 917,217 of PVKZ01000135.1, forward strand.
ACCACTTGTTGGATTTCTGTCCACCTTGTCTTCTCCATGAGATTCATGGACTGCATACTCTGGGCTCACTATTTTAAAGTCTAATATTTGGGGACCGGAGCACTTGGGGTTGCAGATTCTTAGATTCCCTGGACTTCAAGTTTAACCATTTCTTTCTGTGAGTTGTCTGCAAATTTAAACATACTAAGAAGACAGAAAGAAGCGTCCAGAGATCTGAGACAGAAAAAAAAAGCACAAAGAGTAAGAGGGAAAATGAGCTTAGAATTAAAACAGCATTAATTAAGGTTAAGGTTAAGAAGAGAAAAAGAAAAACAAGAGAAAGGGCTTTACCATCCCTGGCATCTTTGGATACTTCTGATCAACTACCCTCTGGGCATTCTCAGACCACTCAGCAGATTAAGATTTATGGCTGAGTGTGGGGAAACACATGTAATCCTTCCTTCAGTCATTTTTTTTTTCCATTCATCAATTCATTCAATGCTCTGTTATGTAGCAACTTCTCTGAACTAAGCATTCATTCTAATAGACACTGGGACCAGGAAAAGAGAAAAGTGGTTACCAGGATGAAAAAAAAAAAACCAACAACAAAAAAACCATGATTCTCAACCTCAAAGGATTTGTAGTTTGGTGGGAGGGACTGATGAAGGCACAGAAATATTACAATAGAGCCCTGAGTTAATGAATATAAATGCTAGGAGTGCACAGAGGCAGGAATGATGAGCTCTGTCTGAGGAGTTAGGACATTTTCACAGAGGATTTAACACTTGAGTAAGTCTCTAAGAACAACTAGGTACTCCCCTGCCTGAGATAAACTATATTTTGCACAGCATGAGGCAGCAAAAGCATGATGTGTTCGGGAAGTAGTAGATCATGGTGGCTGTAATAGAGGGAGTGTGGGTGGAGGCACAAGACGTAGAGAAAGAGGTGGGGGGTAGTTGAGAAATCAAGTGCCCAAATAGGTTTAATATGTCTCTTTCATCTCCTCCTCCTCCCACCATCCTCCCTACTGTGACTAGATGAGAGATGCTCTGAAGTTCTTGTTTCTGGTTCTGGGGAAAGCAGTGAATCCATGCAATTCTGAGAAGAATGGCCTGGAGTGACCTGAGCATCTGGAAGGGACATTTTCAGCCTTTAAGCTGGGACAGCTGAGTGGCTAGTGGTGTTACGAAGTGACTCAGCAGAATTGGGGTCTATTATTGAATTTTATCATGTCACAGCTAATAGTGTCAATAAAATAAAAATACTTTACTTAGGAACTATCAGAATTTTTTAGTTGCTTTGTTGAAAATTACATGTATGCTGAATTGTTACAGATAGCCAGCCGTGTGTGTGTGTGTGTGTGTGTGTGTGTGTGTGTGTGTGTATGTGTGTGTGTGTTAGTTTTTATAGTCTGTAGGCCCCAGAATCCCTGAAGAACAAGCTTGCCATTTTAATATTTTTATTTGAGCACTTATCTGTATATTCAGGACAAGGATACAATGGGGGCTTTTTGTGCCCATGGAAGTACCAGAATAAGAATGAGAGGAGACGCTGAGTAACTAACAAGACATGAACAGTTGTTTCTTCTGTGGCAAAGGCTCAGCTTTCCTCTAGGCAATCTTCTTCATAGCCCAGGCCTTTAGGTATGGTTGAAATAAATCTTTCTTTCTTTTTTTATGTTTTACTCTAGATTATGCAAAATCATTCAATCTGGCAGAAAAAGTTAGTTCAACCAGAAGAATTATTTACCTATGTTTTTCTGGAACTTTCCCCAGTAACACTCCCTAGAAATTCTGCCTTCCAAGGCTGTATGAGAGCAGTAAATAGCTTAGCAGAGAAGAAAACTGATATGAAAAGTGGAAGTAGCCAAAAGGCTTGAATATAAACATAAAATTTTATGCTTGAATATAAACATAAAATGCAAAATGTAGCAATTAAATAACTGGTTTGCTAACATATTAGGAAGTAATGCAATCTCTGGCTACTGAAATTACTTCAAATCAGGAGAAAAGAAAGCAACACATGAATCTGCATAATATCGAGGTGCTTATTAAATCTACTAGATTGTGACGCTTCACAACATAAACTTTCCATATTTAAACATGATGTGCTCTTAAGATATCAGAAACTAAAACAGAATACACTTTCTGTTGTCATCTTATTAAAAAGTTCTTATAGAATTTCAATCTAACAGTTCAGCACTGGTCAAACCAATCTTGTACAGTTCCCCTGAAAGCTTTCCACAGTAAATCTCTAAAAATGTTCACTTAAGCAGTAGAGGTCATAAATACTTCGTGAGAGCAATAAAATAGAACAGAATTTTGGAAGTTATAATTTTAGTGGATATAACTGCACTATAAAAGGAAGACCTCTGGGACCCAGAATAAACGCACAACTTTGTCTAAGTGAACTGCAGTGCTAACCCATCTGCAAGTGGTAAATTATCTCCAGTCCCAGGTGTGGTACATTATCCTAAGAGTGTCCAGTGATTAAAGGTAAGAACGTGGCTAAAATCCAAGGGAACATTGAACATTAATGATGGCTGGAAATTGTCAACGATTTCTCTGGAATTTGATTTGTTCCTATTTGCTCACATATACAGGTCCAAAATTCAGCAAATTGCCTATAATCAGTATAGATACTACTGTGAGAAAGAACCAGAGGGTGAAAAGGGTCATTGGTTTTTTATTTGCTCAGGAAGTTCATACAGGATGAAAGTAGACCCATAATCCTATTACCTACAAGCCTTTCAGGTTTTAACAAAAAATATTTACTGAGGTCATTGTCCTAAAATTTAACTGATTGCAAAGCAACATAAAAATTTCATTACATTTGTACTTTTTCTGGTACACTACTTATTCTATTTAGTACACATTTACATAATTGTTCTTTTACACTTCGATCTGAGTTGGGGTCTTAAAAATTTCCAAATGGTCAAGGATGTGTTTAATCGACTTCCCAAGCTCTTCCCTTCTCTCTCAACCCATACCCACATGGAGAATACTGTGCATTGTTGAGTCCAAGCCACTATTATTTTATGATTACATCTATACTTTTTTGTATAGGGATCTAAAAGTCCTCATCTTTTATTCTTTTCCACAGTTTTTTAATTGTCCCCTCTGTCCCAATCTAGTTTTGATTGATGCAATATAAAAAACTGATGATTTCAATATTGAATGAAGGTGGCAGGAATAAAGAAGTTACATCTGAAGAGCAGATGAAGAAAATTTTCATGCAAGGGAAGCCCAAGCTTCCAATTTTTAATCAGCATTTGATTGTGGCCTATTAAAATGCCAAATCGGTTTGCAATATTGTGCTATGTCTTCACAGCTTAAAATAGTCACTGTGAAATAGTCATTCCATCCCAGTTTTCCCATCTGAAAATAATAACACATTGTACCTTTTGCTATTGCTTCTAATTTTTAATTTTTTATTATTGTGTAACTGAAACGTCAACTTCCTGCATCTAAGGGTCACCTTCTAGTTTATTTGGAAAATAAAGGAACAAGAGGATTTGTCTCATGTTAACCCCTGAGTCATCAACTTGGCAATTATTATCTATATCATGTGCCTTCCTTCCTGCATGGCCTTTGGCCACTGCTGTTTCCACTGCTTCACCACCTGGAACTTGGGGCTTCTTGGTGAGATAGTGCTGATTCCAGAGGGCCACACTTTCTATCACTAACCTGTCACAATAATACCCAACCACAAAGTTTATGTATATTGCAAATTTAACTGCAGCTTTGAGTATCGTTCCAAGTAAAAGTTTCTAGTTCTCTCTCAGAAAAAAAATTGCCTGATACTTTGGTGGATTGGTTATACCATGGCCTTTTCTCAATCTGAGCACTCCTGGGATGTAGTAATCATCTCACAGGGCATTTCCCTAAGATAACAAGTTTACAGTAAGACCATGACAAGAGTGAATGGAAGTTGGATTTGAGAGGAGGAAGGCCTGCAAAAAGTAGTCTACAGGGGTTCTGCAGCTTAATGTCTGGTTATCATCCAGGCCTCTGGGCTAGTGTGAAGTGAAGTCTGCCTAGTCTGCTGGATGGACATGTGTTGATTTGCATACCCAATTTCATTCTCCTTATTCTCATAATAGCATCTTGACTTTCTTTAGGGATCAATTCCTGCCATGTGGTTTAGATGGGGCTAGCCCAATCCCTGAAATCAGATTTGAGCTCATTACCCAGATCTGAACAATTGGTATTGTGGTCCTACCCTGGTGATTGGTTGATCATTGTTTGCTCTAATCAAAGTAATCCCAGGAATTTTTCTGCAAAAACTAGGAAAGACAAGTTTTATTGATTGATTGATTTTTCTAAGACTGTTGGCAGAGAGGATAAAGTAAGGCTGAGTTTCCATCAGTCATTGTAAAAGTGTAAAATAAGGACAGTCAAAAGAAAAGCAGCACTGAGGTATAAAAAGAAATTGACTCTGATGATGGCATTAGAGCTCTTAGGTCTAGCCATGATTAAAGCTGGTACTGCTAGAATTTTCAATATGGGAACTAAAAATTTTTTTTTCAACTTAAGCAAATTTGAGTTGATTTCCTATTACAATCCAAAGGCTCTTGAATAATATATTCTTGAATTTTTTTTATGACACCAGATTGCCTGTGGATACCAGAATAAACACACACACACACACACACACACACACACACACACACACACACACACACGGATAAACAATAATCTCAAAAATATTGTGATCTAAATTCATAATAAGAGAGAGAAGCACTTTTTTAGTAAAATATATATATAATCTATACAGATAGCTTTGTAAACAATGACTATCTTGCTTTATATTATTATGTAAAAGTTTCATTTCCCATTTCTTGTTTCTAGACAATAATCCTAAATCTTAGTAATGCAGAAGAAATAAACTCCATTAGATTTCCATCTAATGGAAAAAGAACAAGACTACATACTTCTTTAATTATAAAATTAGCTGAAATTGAAATTAAAATATTTGATTAAATTAATAGGCAGGCATCCCCTTACTTTACAATATCTCTATAGGTGGGAGATCACAGCATAAGATTTATTTTCCTGTTCAAATTCCTGAGGTAAAGGAATGAGGGAGAGTCTGGACAGAAGGCTAGTTCTTCCAGTAACATTTTGAATTTGGGCAACTTTAACCGATGTTTATAATGAACACATTTATTTTTATTTTACCAATTCATCTATGATCTTTCTCAATACACACATATTTATGTCTATTTATTAGAGGAGAGTGGTTTATATTAGATAAAATTAGATCAATGCAGTGAAGAAAAGTTGAGAGATCACAGTACTGCTCTAGAAGAGATGGTGTTTTGAGGGAAAATTTATTCTTGAGTTAAAGACCTAATTTAATTAGTTATGCTCAACTTGAAGAAAAATATTTTTCTGATTTTTTAAAATTTATGTGGAGAATATTTGTCTAAAGTCTAATGTTTTAGAGATCTACACTTCTTTTAACTTTTCCTGGTGTGATGTGTCTGTGTGTGTGCGTATTTGGTAAAGGCAAAGGAGAGGAGGCGGAAATCATTGTACTATCTTTCAAACTCTTCCTTAAAGGAAGATGAGGTTGATGAACAAGAGATGAAATCCCAGTTTGGATATAAGAAATTATTCTCTTTCCAGAAGACCCCAGTCTATGATTCACATTTATATGATACCAAGTAACACAGAGTTCATTTCATGGTCAGTGATGATTAAGTGTGCATTCTGCTTTTAGGACCTTGGCATCGGTATGTGTACAGCACTGAAATAGTTGCCTTTAGTGCTGTACACATTCTGATACAAAATATATATTTAATTTTTTAAGTATGTCAAAGTATTGAGGTATCAGGAACAATGAATTTTGTCGCTTCTTAAATACTCATTCTGCTTTTTGGCACCCCGTTTCATAAATTCTTTTTAGCCAATCTAAAGTAGATTCAAGACTCTTCATTTCTTTAGAATAGAATACAGTTATTTACTTATTTTAGGCATTTTTTAACTGCTTGGATCTTCATTTGTGGAATACTGTTGACTTTAGAACAACCTATGATGCCATTCTTTGGGATAAAAACCCTCCTGCTTCCCAGCTAAGCAGGTCTGTTCTAGTCCCGTGAAGTGAAGTTGCTACCTGTTTAATTTGACTGTTCCGTGAGAAATATTTGTTCTTTTCTAGGCCTCCCCATCTGTAATAAAACTCCATCACTGGCTCTCCTTTACCTCCCAGATCAAAATCCACAGCCTTTAGCATAGCACTTGAGAAACTTTGTGACCTTGAATTCTGTTTTTATTGATTGAATAATTTACGTTTCCCACTCATACAGAATTGCACCTTCCTGGTTTTAAATATTGAGGAGATTCTCTATTTATATAACATCTTATACAGATATGTGACCATTTTAGGTTTTTAATTAATAATTGTTGACTAATAACATGCTTATTATTTTTTTAGCCAATTCACTGAATTCTGCTAATGGTTTTCCTCATATTATACAAGTTTGTTTCTTAGAACACATGTCACAGTGAATTATTATTTCAATGTGATAAACTCTTTTAAAGTCTTATAGTGAGTTTTTATTAAAATATTCATAAAGGAAGCTGAAATATATATATCTATCTATATATCTATATATCTATATCTATATCTATCTATCTATCTATCTATCTATCTATCTATACACACACACACACACACACACACACTCTTTTTGAGGTTTGGTATTAAAACTAAAGTTTCTTAATGTTAATAGGATAGTAACATATTTCACTTTTCTATATTTTTCAAGTTCATGTAATATAAAGAACATTTATTCCATAACAGTTTGGGTAGTGGGGATAGAAAAATAGGTTCAGATAATAATGTTAGGGATAATTCAATTCTTATTAATGCTTCATTTTGGTAATTTTATATTATGAGAGGATCTCTTCTATAACATTATCACATTTATTAGCCTATTTTCTAATAAAAAGAATAACATTTCCCTTTCCTCAATGCTTGGTTGGCATATTCATTTAAATGATAATTTGTTACAAGGTTTAAGAGCAAAGACTCCTGAAATCAGACCTTTTGAAACTGATTATTGTCTCCTTAGGTAATTATTAAACCTTAAAATGGGGGATGATGATAATTAATAATACTTTTATTGCAAAGTTACTGTGAAGATTAAGTGAGTTACCTTATAGAGAGTACTTAAAATTGCCTAGTGTATACAAAGTGTTAACTATGTTCTCCTGATTCACTGATTATTTAATAAACACCTCAAACTTAAGAGATCCAAAACAGAATTTGATCTACTGCTGATCCTCCTTGTTTTTCTACGATCTTCTGTGTAAAATGTACCATGTTTTCACAAAGTTTCTTTGTCCAACAAACTACTAGCTGCCACTGATTCCTCGCTTTTCCTCATCTTTTACCTCTAATTCATTAATAAGTCTTACCATCTCTAAATTTAAGTATCTTCTAAATTAGACAATTTCTCACTTCTTCCATCATTGCTGTCCAAGTCCACAGAATTATCACCTTGACTATTGCCATAGATTCTTAAATGATCTCTCGGGTCATACTCCTATACCACTTTACTCTGTTCTCTACACAGCAGCTAGCATCTCGTCTTAAGTGACAAATCAGATCAAATTATCCTCCCACTAAAAATTTCTCATGTCTTCTTATGACACTTAGAAAAAAATCCAAACATTTTATCCTGAGCTAAAAGGCCATGAGTACACTGGGCCTTGTGTTGCCCCAACCTCATCTTCTATCAGGTCATGCCTGCTCTTGCACAGGGTCTTTCTAAAAGTGGGTGTTTTTAAACATGCTAAGCTGGTTTCTGTCATGGAGTGAGTGTGGAGAGGAAGAAAGCATTCTATAGTGCTATGTTTAGGTCTCAGTCTTTTGGTGAGCCTGTTCTCCTGGACTGTGAAACTTCACCCATACAGCTCAGTTTTTCTTTTCTCACCTTAGATGAGATGAGTTAGTTGGAGGAGGCTGGAGTTGTGCAGGTTCCTTCATGAAAGGTTATTGCTGACTGGAGTAGAGTATTTCCCTTCCCCTAGGTAGGTTAGGCTGTTGTAAAATAGTTTCCCCTGAGGCAATGCCTTGTTAAGAACAGAGTACGGTAGCATATTTCAAAATGTTTTTTTTTTTTTTTTTCACTTTTTCCTACTGGAAACATGCGGGCATGAGTTACCGGAGGTACAACTCACAAAAGTGTGGGAGCCCTTATATGACTGGGTCCTTCTAGTGTTTTTAACTCTCACACTTGTCCAGAAATTTGTCAATTATGGTTTGAGTTTCCGTATCTTGGCACTTGTTCTCTGGGAGGTTTCTGCTGGTGGGTTTCTGCTTCTGGTAAGTTGAGATTCTCTGTATCCTCCATTTGTCTCTCTAATTTTGGGGGCAGCTGTTTGCCTTATAATTCACTTCTCTGATAAATCTGAATTGTTGATTTTTTCAGTTCGTTCAGCTTTATACCTGTTGTTATGATGTGTAGCAACTTCTAGAGTCCTTGTTTGCTAGACTGGAAAATGGAAGTCCTCCTTTTTTGAATATATGTGTGGGTAGCTTTGTCCACATTTGAATTTCCTTTAAAGTTCTTTGTACAACTTATAAAGCAGGAGAAAGTGTTGTGGTAGAAAAATGTTATTAACCATTGAAAATAAATAAAAGCATTTAAAAGATTGAACTAAGATGGTATTTAACACCAGCTGTAGAAATATTGAGCACCCAGAGGGTCTTTTAAAGATTTAAATTCTATAATAAAATATATGAGCAATAGACTTACAAAATATTATAGTTGATATTTACATAGCACTTATCACTGGATTATGTAAGAGAGCTATTAAACATAAACATAGACTATTCATTATCCTCATAATATAGAGGAGAAAACTTGGGCATAGAAAAATTTAGTAACCATCCAAGGTTCCCTAATCACTCAAATAAATCTGAAAATCTGAATATTAATATTTTTGTCTCCTCCATGAAAAATAATGTAAAAATATACCTTTCTTGATTGCTTTCCCATAATATTATCTCCACTGATAGGTGCATGATGAGTTAGGGCACATGGAGGTAAAGTTTAAGTATTTTGCTCCTCGGGCATATTTCTCACATATTTCTAGATTCATAAACAGAACCAAAATTGGAAAATGCCCAACTAACAATTTATCAACTTAATTATTCAGGGGATGCACAGAAACATGTTGAGTATATGGCTAAGTTCCATAATAAGGGACAAATTATTTTAACTATCTCATAAAAAGTAATTCAAATGAATAAACATATATCTATGTCTATGTCTATATCTAATTATATCTATATCCATCTCTGGAAGATCACATTAAAACAATTTCTAACTGAGGGCCAAGACCCAAAACATTTTGAGAACCTGGTCTTCTTTGCTAAGTGTTTTATTTAACTAATTCCTCCTGCCCTAAAAAGAGAGTCAGTTCACAACACAGGGCAGAGAAGAGGTGCTGAGAATCAATCTTTTGCCTGTTGCCAAAATAATAAAAAATAATAAAGTCACCATAGGGACAAGTATGATTACTTATTCAAAAATGATTGCTTTACACACGTTGACATTACGCAGATATTGATGGTGATAATGATATGAGAGAATACCAATGACCTAGAGAGTATAGTGGAAAGATAAGTCAATAGCTCCAAAACTATAATTTAAAACTATAATTTAAAGTACAGATAGTACTTTAAAATACATGTTATTTTAAAGCCCTCATCTCCCTTTATTGCAATTGCATTTGCATCAATGTCTGTTTCCCTCCGTGGGCCTTTTTAATGGCTTGGGACATGGCTTGTTTCTCTTTGACCCCTCAATTTCCAACAATTTGCCCTCAAATTTGTAACCACAAAAATGTACTAAATGAGTAAATGAAAGAATACCTGCATTTTTTAACTCTAAGAAGATTTTTTTTTCCTCTGGTAGAAATTATTGGGCATTTCTGAATAGCTTTTGGAATTTCTAATTATTTTATCTAATACATAGAAGAGCTGTTACTATTATTTATGAATGAAATATTGTAAGTAGCTAATAAAATAATACATAACTGCTTAAAATTATTTTGGATAAATACAGCAAAATAGAAAGCATTTGTGTTATAGAAAAGGAAAAAAAAAAACAGTTGAAACTTGATACTGGAGTTGCTTTTTTTCCCAGGCACAATTACATGGATCCATGAATTTATTATTGCTTTCTACTCTCAAAAACAAAACAAAACAAACAACAACAACAAAAAAAAATTAGTTAAGGATAATAAAACCAACAACACTCAGCTTCATGTTTGTGGGTTGAGTTGCTACATAGAATTAGAATGTATTTTTTGTGGCATAATATTTTTATAGTGAGGCAGCCAAAATACCACAAATGCATAGCATGAGCTGCAAACATTCAAGCCCTTCCAGGCATTTCTGTGGCTTGGCGTTGATAAATGCAGGTGAGATGTAGGTTGCAGTCAGGATCAAATTACACCAAACACTGAGTGGTCCAAAAATATGAGTTACTAAAATATCTTCCTTACTACCTTGGGAAAAGACGCCTATCCATCAACAAGCTGGTACTTTAGAGCAAGTTCTCACAGTTGGATCTTTCTAGTGAGCAAAAATCCAAGCCCAGTCAAAATAAAAACAATAATAAAAGACCCTACCCTCACATTTCAACAGCCTTTTAGGGAGAACACCAGTGCATAGTGTGACTTCTTTTTCCCTTTCTGTCTTCTTGTTTTTTATTGTATATTTTACCTGCTATTAAATTTAAAAGGTTAAAGTGATTCTTTAATTTTAAAAAATGATCAAAAGTAATAACACCAGCTGGAATGTTTATCCTATAGAATTATTCTTCTTATTTTCTAGGACCACCTAAAAATATGTTTATCACCTAAATAAATTCATAATATACAGGTCATCATTTATAAGCATGTAATTTGTCCATGGGTTTTTTACTTTGTATTTTTCCTTTTAATTTCTTTTTAACTTGTTTACATGAGATAACAACATAATATAGATTGGGAAACATATTGTATAACATATATGAAATGCTTAGTACCTTGTGGTTATTAATAGGCCATCTAAACATAAGATACTTCTTAAGATAAAAAAAATAGAGGCTCTGACTTTTTTATACTCATGATTTTAATTTGTTTTTCTAGTATAAGAAATATAAAATATATTCTATAGTTTTTTAATTCTGCTACTCTATTCACACTATATTTTTAGTTATTCTTTGTGATTAATAGTCTAAGATAAAATTTATGTTTTGAAATACTGTGGTTTTTCTAAAATTGATATGCCTTAACACTCACCATTTCTCATAGGGGTCAATTTCTCAGTATTTTGAGAATATGTCTTGAACACAAGTATTTATTTGGCTCTTGACACAGCAACCAAGATTCTTGTTTCATTTCAAACAATTAACTGAATATTATGGGCTGTATATTCGGATCCATATAAAGTTAAACTGTGTTTTACCATAGTTCTATGTAAGAAAAAAATTTGAAACACTACTGAAAACAATACTAAAACTTTTATTCTCACAGAATGAAGCTCTCCACATATCATTAATCATTTTGCTTTGTTTCTCTTCTCTATGATGTCCCTTCATACCACTTTCAACAAACTCCCTCTGGATATTTTGACCTTAAGACAACTGCCACCATTCTTATAGCTACACAAAAAGGCATTTATTAAAGTCAGATCAATGCAAAAATGTTGCAGTTAAACCACTTTCTAATTAGCTTCTTCTCCAATTAATCTCTGATGAACGCTTTCCACTACCTCAAAGGTTCCAACCAACCGATGCTTTGTTCTTTTGTTTTTATTTCAACAAGGACAAATTAAATTTCTCATTGCCTAGGAATACCCTTACAATCATCACAATAATTTATATTTGCATTGGTAAAAATTTCAGCCTTCCAGAAATTTAGTAATAAAGGACTTCTCATGTTGGAAATAGTAGAAAGAGGGTTACCACATAGTCTAATTTCAGCCTTTGTGTTGAGCATTTTTATTAGCAATGAGGAAAATGGTATAAGTTGGTTGTAATCAAATTGAAAATGCAAATCAAACAAGACAGGATAGGTATTAGGCAATGAAACAGCTTTCTAACTTCCACACCACTTATGTGGCCGTAGGAAATCTGAAGGACTCCAGTGATTCATTGCCTCTCTTTATTGAAAGCAAGCACTTGGGTTCTGGAGTTAGAAAAGAGTCTGGGTAGCTCAGACATAGTTCTCACAATGCCAAAACAAGCTTGGAAAGGGAAACAGTCAGTCTGACCAATGATTTGGCAGCATAAAAACCCAACAAATATGTTAATTGATGTTTGTTTTAATATTGAATATAGTCAAGTCCTTTTTATGTAAAACCAACCCATTAAAGAAGACACCCTCTGAAGGAGAACAGTTGAGCAATAGAGGTCACAGTGTCAAATGAGCCCTTCTTTATTAGAAGTAACAAAAAGAGGCAGAAACTTTTTGATGAGGTTTCAAAATTAGAAGGAAGGAGTGTATGAAACTATGCCTCCCTTTAGATTGTATATGTCAACATTAGTTAACATTTATAGGGTAAAAAAAATTTTTTCTCACCAAATTTGGGAGCTAAAAGGCTGTAATATATGAGTGTATTAGCTGAATATATACAAAAGGCCTTTACAATATTAATATTTTATTTCAATAATGTAGTCGTGAAGTGTGTTGCACGGAGATTCAAACCTTTGGTTTTGAGAATATGTCTACATTAAAATGTTGCTAATGAACCTTCTTTTATCTCTTAAAACTTTATCTGGATTATAATTGCTAACATGTTGCAAGATGTATAAATTCAGTTGATAAAACCATGACACATATAGGCACTCTGCTTATTCTTAAGCATATCCATCATACTCAAAACAAACAAACAAAAATTCTTTATGCTTGGTATCTAACTGGTTATAGTTTATTCTACTAAGTCCTATTAATCAATGCTTCCTGATAAAACAAGATGAAAGTCATACATAGGAAAATACAAGGCAATGTTTATAGTGCTTTCATTTAACTGATTATGCTCCATCTCATTTAAGAATGAGGTGGAGCATAATTATAATAATGCTAACAACCAACTGAGAACCCACTGAATACCTGGCTCACAATATAGCAATTTGAATATTCTCTTTTATTTAATCATTAAACTAATCTTAATGTCAGTATTATCACTCCCATTTTCCAGATAAGAAAACATTAAGTAGCCTGTCCAAAAATAACCACATTTAATTAATATGAAGGTGAAACTCAGATCCAGATTTGACTGTATCCTCTTTTCACTCAGCAAACCTGCCTAAAAAAATAATAATAAAGTGAAACACCAAGGCTAAAGAGAGAATAATGATATCTCTGGTTAAGTCTATATTGTGCTTTCATGCTTTAAGGTCATACTCCATCTCACCTCACTCCAGACCAGCAGTTATAATAACAATTAAATGATAAAGCCAAATTTAAGAAAATTAAGACAAAGATCTCTGTGGAACTTTAATGAAAGAGAAACCACCATGGGCTAGTGTGTATGTGTATAATATGTGGTGGGGCATGATGGTCATTTGTCTGCACTCAGATCCATTTCCTGCCTTTCTTCTGCCTAGAATGCAGGTAGCCACATTTCCCAGGTTCCTCTGACAGTTGGCTTTGGCAAGGTTAGCCAATGAGAAGCAATGTCCAGAAATGATAACACAAGAAAGAAAAAGCTAGGGTATCTTGCCTCTTCTCTCTGCTTCACTGACATCTGGCAGTGACTGTGTCTCTCTAAGGGCTCACACTCCTTCCAGACCCATTTTTCTATGGTCCCAGCTCCCCTCCTTCTCCAGACTAGTTTTTATTTCTGTACAGTGGCATTGGTGGCTAGTCTCTGATAACAGCAGCTTATCCTCAAGTCTCTCTAAATATAGGAATAGTATCATCTTCACTATTGATAATCTCTGGGATGATTTACTGTCCCCTATTAGTCTTCTCAACTCACTGTGTGAACAATTATCTGAATTAAATGTCTTCTCTGAAATAACTTGAAAGATTTCCATTTTCTGGACTCATCAGATAGTATGAGGTACTTGACAGTGGTGGAGAGAATAAAAGCTAAAGTCATATGTACATTGGTTTATGAGTCCAGAAACCACAGGACATTTTAGTGCTACCTATTACACAGATAAAAGTATTGAAGAAACTCTGTAGGGAGCTGACTTGGAGAACATATTAGCAAAAATCCTGAATTCATTGTGATATGGGAAACCAGAGTCAACAGTATAAGTCATGGTTCTGAAGCAGAGGTCCCAGGATGGAGAAGGAACCAAGTGGAGGGAACTGTAAACTCAGAAGAGATAAACAAAGAAACAGAGAGGTAAAGAGAGAGGGAAACAGAAAGACAGAGAAAGAAACGGAGAGATAGAGATGGAGAGAAACAAGACCATTCACAAGAGCATCAAAACTAAAATTTTGAACTATTAGAATAAATAATACTCAGGGAGAGTGCAAATTAAGAATGTTAATCCACTAAAGATAAAAAAAATTAAAGAACAATCTAAAAAGGACGATTATAAAAATGTAAAATTAAGATCATTAAAGATATAAGTAAAAATAAGATCCGTGAAAAAAGAAAATTATGGAGAAAGAACGGGATTACAAAACTAGAACTGTTGGTTGTGAAAAACAACAATTGGTACAAATTATAGACATATACTCTTCCACACACACACAAAAAAATTTAATATAATATGAACACAGATTATAAAACAAATATCATTGCTATTTGATTCTACTACATTGGGTAGATCCAGACAAATTTGGCATACTATGATGTTTTCTCCTTCCAATTTTACCATACAGAAGGTCAATTCATTAGGACACTGAAAGCAACCAACTCATATTGGCAAAATCTCCACCTTACTTATTTGATCAAATCCAATGTGGTATGAGTACATTTTTTAGATTTTAGTGGCCATGGATGGCATATCATGTCTTCCGTTTTCAAAAATTTGCAAGTGGAAATCAACTCAGCTATATTTTAAATTGTCAATCTTTGAGAATTTATTGTTTATTTATTGGTATCCTATAGAGTATAATAGACTGATTGCTTTAACTATTTTTTTTAATTCTTTAAGGCTATCCTGCAACTGCAGATGGATAACAGTGTGGCCAGCTTCTGTATAGAGAGGCTTTGCTATCTACTTACACAATGGTCCTGGTAAGGATTCTCAGTTTTCACAATAAATGTATTAACTCTATCATTTAATTTATTTTAATAAATTAATAAAATTTCTATTAATTGACAACACAGAATAACTGGATTGCAAGCCTGTGTCACAGAATAAATCTTCAACTATTTTTACCCCATATTTATCAAAATCCCAACTGAGAGAAAAGATTTTTCTGAAAGGAAACATCAAAGATAAATAATATTCTAGTCTAATTGGTTTATATTTTTAGTTCAAATTCCAGCATAAGAAAGCCATAAACAACAGAGTACATTATCATAGCTCCCTAAAGACCTATTTTCACTGAATTTTACATTAGTGTTATATCCTAGACTTGTACTGAGGGTGGCTATCAGAAAACAAAACAAAACAAAACAAAAAACCCTTTGGTTAGGATAGGCTAAACCACTTTAACAAATAGATTCAAATGTGTCTTAAACACATTTCTCACTCATGTTATAGTCTAAAATGGGTACCCTTGGTAAGTGTACAATTCTCATCCATGTGATGATTTGGGAATATTTTGTGGCTCTGCTGTGTCCTAGGCCTTCATCATCATGCACATCTAATGGTAGAGATGATGGAGAGCCTGTAGGAACACACCTCTTCTTAACAGCTTTAGCTACAATATAGCACTCATATCATATGCTCACTTCTCATTGGTAGAAAATAGATGAATGGTCACAGTTCATTGCAAGAGTGTTGAGATATGTAGCCCTTAGCTAGGCAGCATCTTCTTATTGATGATTCCAGATTATGGAAAAACAAAACAAAATAAACTTTGTGATCCAATTTGAGAATGCTTTTCTCCTAATGGATGAATCCAGATCATTTTCATTTATTCATATGACATATGTTTATTCTTAGTTATGTCATCGTATTTATGTCATGTTTTTTGTTTTATAGAATATTTTAACCTTCCCAATGTTTTATCCTTCTGAAAAAACTGTATTTTCTCTGGCTCTGGTATTTTATTTATTTATACTTTGTTGGATGCATTGCCAAGCACTGTTTAAAATATATTAAGATACAAGGTAGAGAAAAATAGATACTTAAGTAGATAGATGTATGCATACAAAACACATTTATATATTTATGTACATGTATCCATTTATAAATTTTTCTGTCAAACAAAAAAAAATTTACATTGCTCATGTCACAGATGGCCAGAGAGGCAATTCTACAATAGAAAGAACACTGGAGTAAGACTCAAAAGACCTGGATTCTTGTTCTTGTTCCAGATTGTACTAACCAGAATACTTTGGGGATGTCATTAAGCTTCTCTGTAATAGTAAGATAATATTTTTCTTATGGTAAAGTCTTTTAAAACATAAATTATTTTAAAATGTATTTTAAAAAATACCAGGTTTCTCTCGATTTTTAAAATTTCTCAAATAATCATTCAAAACAACAAAATTAAATGTCAAACCTTGACCTTGACATTATGAGTGAATCTGACTTGGAAATCCTCGTGTACACAAATTCAGAAAAATTAAAATCTTTACAAACCCACTGAATTTTATCAAATCATTAACCCTCTACAAAGGTTTTGACATTTGTCTATTTAGAGGTCACCCGAACTGTGCGCATAACCTGCATAAATGGTTCTGACTTTTAAGTATGAGTGGCAGAGGCACTTGATGATCATCACAATGAGAACACATCATCGTGTCTGTTGTGCAAAGATAGCAGGTGGCTTTGGACCTGGAAAGTAATAGAATGGGAGGTACTTAGTCATTTGGAATGAGTCATGAGGAACCTACATTTATTGCAACATGAAAACAAAATAGCAAACATTCCTTAAGCAAAACAGAAATCTGAAGAGAAGCCGGAGTGTGAAATGTACTGCGAGCTTAGATGGTGTCTGGGCTAGTACGTCATGTCATGTCATCCCTCTGTCCTTTGATGTATCTTAAAATAGAAAACAAAGACCACAGGCACCTCCTATGCAACAATCTACATCTACATTAATTTACAATCTCAGAATGCTTGTCACATAGAAACCTCCTGGACATAAATCATGGCCGTAATGTTACTGCAGATAATAGCTCATTGGGCTGTTGTTGATTCATTAACTTATCACTGTTTTTAACAACACTCTATTTCATGACACAGGGAATCTCCATAGGCATAAACAAAAAGACTGTACTTATTGTTAATAGAGCACATGGTTGTACATTACATGGAAGGTAAAGTTGTTCTTTTAGGTAAGAATAATACACTATGACTTATAGAGGTATATAAAACTAATAGGCTATAATAACTGAAAAAAGTATTTTATTTTGCAAACAGTATGTGTACAAGAAGAGCATATACTTTAAAGGCCACAAGATACTTCTATTGAATTAATGATTGACAAAACCTACTAAAGCATAGATGAAAAGGCAGCAATTATTTACTGCCTTCTAAGTGTACTTAGATATGTTCTCTTTTTGTATCCTCACAGTAAATCTGTAAAGTGTGTGTTAGAGTTCTTATTTTGCAAGTGGGAAAACTGAGTAACAGAGCAACAGAGGTTAAGTATGTTTCCTAAAGCCACCCAGCCTAGGGAATTACAAATATAGAATTCAAACCCTGGCATATCTGACTCCCAAGCCCTTTTCCTTTCCAGTGCATCACACATTTCTTCTGAGGTTCTATTGTATAAGAGATGCCCATCTATGCAATGGAGGATATTTAAAACAGATAGTGCAGAGTCTATAATCCTAATCATTTTAAAAGTTAACATGTTAGTGTTTACAAATAAGTACAAGACAGAATGTTAGGAGAGGTTTAAAATAATAGTAAGGGATTGAAATTAAGTCAATATCAAATTTGATGTGAAAATTTTTTTTAAAAAGTTCATGAGAAAGATGACATTTTAAATAGTTTTTGAAGAATTAGAAGAATTTTGTAAAGATAAACTACATCATTAAACATACCTTATAAATTGTACGAAATTATCTGTGCTATTTACTTTCTTTTTTACTGATACATGGCAAACGGTTTCCATTTTATCTGGTGTATTTTGTAAAGGAAGTTGTAGTTGGCAGATGAGAGATCATTTCAGGTAAGATTTATTAAATGTACAGTGAAAACATGCCTGGGGAAAAAAATTGGAGGCATTTTTTAAAAAATCTATGTTATCATATTTGTTTCTTAGCCAAATTTAAAGTAATGAATCTATCTGTTCTTGTTTATAAATGAACACACCAAAAATAGTTTTAACAAACCACCAACCACAAAGTAGAATTTAGTATAAAGGTATGCCAATTCAAGTTCTGAGGTTTATATTATAGTGTATATATATATTTAACACCTGGATAACTGGTTGACATATGTTCTTGGGAAATTACTCACTCAGTCTAAAATTCAACTGTGTCGAGGTTCTGAGATTAAGATTAGACTCAAAAGACCTCAATAAACTGGGTGATGTTTAGGACAGTGAGCCAAATTCTTACATATAAACGTTACTGACATTAGGTAAAGGGATTGGACTTCAGTAGAAGGTGACCTTGTGTGATTTAGAGTAGTACATGTCCTCAAATCTACTATTAAACTCATGTAAAGCTTACTTAGCCCAGGTGAGAATGTGAAACTCATGTTTTAGCATCATGCATTTATATGTTTTTCTGCATCTGTAGGGATCCCTCTACAACAACTCGGAAAAATGGAGGTACAGCAATCCGCTTGATTACTTCTCCTGACAGACACCACAATACTGTCCAAGGCAGTTGGGATACTTTACTTGTTATAGAATGATTTCTCTATTTAGCTTTTTAAAAACCAGAATTTCTTACCTGCTTTTAGGTTTAGACTAAATTATATTTTAACTTTTTCTGAGTAGCTTTGTTTTTTGTTTAGTTTTGTCATTTATGTTCTTCATGTGTTACTTGTCTTTATAAACATCTTCCTCATTGAAGTAACTGTGACATTGCCTCTTTCTCAACTATAAAAGATGTCCAGGTTTTCATTGGGATAGGAAAACATTTATGACCGGTTGTTTCTTTGTCTATTTCAATCATTTTCGCAAATGGTAGATGCTGAACAACACAATGGCAGCTGAAAGAGGCATTTAATGTTTCAAAGCACACTAGGTAGGTAAAGCACATTTCTGTAGGAATCAGGAAGCCCCCTCCACAAGCAGAGTCTATGAACTTGTCCAGGAGCACTAAGCATGTTCCTGGACAAGTTCACATACCATCTTACTGAACACTTAGACTTCAACTGCCCGCTTACTGGTCTGAATCTCACCCCTTATTGTAAGGACACTGAGAGGAGCATATTTTCTTGGTCTTGTTCACAATTATACATCTCAGAGTGTATGGCACATAGTAGGCATTTAATAAATATTTATTAAGTGAACAAATGAGCGAATGAGTGACTAAATAAATGAATGACTTTCATGCAGTACTGTATATGGTTTGCCAAGGTAACAATTGCTTTTACACATAATGATTGATATTATTGCTCAAATATAGTGTTATGGCAGTAAGCAGGCAGAAATATATATAATGTCACAGTTTTTAAACAAGCTAGATAGTAGATCTAAACAATGTGGGCATGGGTACAATTTCCTATATGACTAGGATTAAGAATATTATCTTTCCTGATATTTCTGAATTAACCTAATTGTTCTATAGTCCATATGATCTAGTTTTTCTTAAGTTATTAAACATTTCAAAGTAGTTCAACAGGAGAGTAAGTCTATTGAATATTTGTGCTGACTCCTTACTATGGTCTTCAGAACCACACATGTAAGACAGTATTCATTTTTAATACTCACCTATAACTACACCTAGCCAAACTGTCTGAGACTGCTTCTCATTGATAGAGTTATGCCAGGCATCCAGCCATATAGATCACTTTTAAAAGCTTCAGTGCACTTCTGGCTAAATACTGATGGATTGGATGAGACGTCTTTAACCTTTACTGTGCTTTCTACTTTCTGACATCTGTGAATGACACATTCACAAATTTAATACAATTTCTCTGAGATAGACTGGAATGCAGAATATTTTGGGATCTTGGGGCTAGGGAAGGAAAAGAAACAAGATGCTGGAATTAAAAAAAAAAAAAAGAAAGGACTGTGAATGGAAAGGGACCAGGACGGCAGGGGAGTAAAGTTGTCACGTATAATGAAGATTTAGTGCTTCAGCAATAAATCTAATTCAGCCAGAAGAGCTCGCTGCCAAAATACTGTGCAGAAAATACCCCCAAGGTATCCAAAGGGGTCTCTTTAAACTCTGTTCATTTCACATTGCATATTTGAACACAGACAGTTGGAGTTCAGAGAGCACACATCTGGGTCACTGTGCAAATCCCCACTCTCTCTTTAAAAAAAATAAAATACACGTACTTCACGAACTCTAGACTTACTCTACTGCTGAGTCTGCCAAGGAAAACTATTTCATTTTGGAATACAAAAGCCAAAACACAAAGTGGAACCAACCCACACGAAGTCATGCACTGCTACTTTATGTATCCAAAGAAAGAAAAATATTCAAAACACAAATTCTCAGATTACTACTCCAACAGGCAACTATACCCAAGATTTTTTTATTGCAATTTTTTTCTCCAGTGAGTACAAAAATCTCTAAGAAATCATGAGCTTTAACAAAGCAATATTTAGAGCCATCTATATCTCTTGAATTTAATGTAGAATTAAGCTTCACACTCAGTTTGACATGCTATGCTATTTGTACATTATTTTGGAATTATTGTAATAAAATAAAAAGAAAGACTTTGAAAATTTTAAAATGCTATACACCTTTTTCCTCTCATTTTTATTTTATACCTTGATACTTTAATATAGGAAAACAAATATGAATAATTGTCTCTTTATTAGAACTCTAAAGCCCAGTTCTTTATAATAAAAGCTGCTTATGAAAATGGATCTTCTGGTCTTTTTCTAAAAAATATCCTATGTGTTTTCTAAAATCATTCAATAAAAGAAGAAACAGTATATAAGCAGGTTCTTGCTAAGAAAATTCCATGAGGATCATTAGAACAATAGAGAAAACCAAGCTAAAGCAGCTCAGCTGTTGCTCCTAATAGGAAATCCAGAGCTTAAATTAATTTAAGTAGCACTTAAACCAAGAACAATACATATCTTATTTTGGAATTTAGTCTCTTACAGGTAATAATGAGTACACTTGATAACTTAGGAATTCACATCTCTTAGGAAAAAAACAAAGTAGTCCAACCAGACAATCTTTAATTAACTATTTCCCTTCCTTCCAACTTTAATCTCAGATGACTAATACAAACATCAAAACAATAGACTGAGAAGAGCTTTATCTTATTTTTTATTTTATATAAGATCTTATTTTCTTTTGGTGAGAGAGGGAGATAACCAATTGTTTTGATTTTAAACACATTTACCCTCACTCTTATTAGGTTTTATTTAGCAAAAACCAAACTGGAAAAATGAAGGAAACAAGAAGTCTAAATTATGGTCCACACTCTAAAGTTATGTTCTATCTAGCCAAGAGACAACAAGCACAAATACCTGATGAATTAAATAATAGCGTATCTTTGATGTAACAGCTATCACAAAACTTTAGACAATAATTGTTGAAATGGCAGATCACTGTAAACCACAGTGGGCTGAGTTTCTCTGTCAAATACTGCTGATTCTATTTCTTATATAGAACTATTCAAACTATTTGATGCAATTGATATGAAAATGCCTTAAATGATTCTATAATGACTCTAAAAATATTTACATATGTAATGAGAACTTAAGTAAATAAGATAGCGTTAATAGAAACAATATTTTATCCTTAATAAACAATAAAATTTACAGAATATTCTTACTTTATTTCATCTTATTTCTTACAAAAAACATTCTTATCTGACAGGAGTAGTTAAAGGAACCGCCTAAACTTATATATCCGGTCGTGACTGTTTTAACTCGAGTTTTATCTTTTGATTACTGGTAGAAGGTCAATTTCACTATAGAATTGTAAAAAATCATCATCAGGCAGGCAAAGTTTATGTAAGATTTTCAATGACATTTTAAGATAGATGATAATTAAGAGGTGATCATATAATTTCTGAATTCTAATACTAACATTTATAGGGCACTAAGGTAGAGCTAAAGCTATTGACATAGACTGCTTCATCAAATTCTTACAGTAATTCTTTGCATTGGGCACTTTTACTATCCCCATTTAACATATTAAAAAAAAACAGAATCAAAATTACAACACTGGCCTACACAGTGTCCAGAGGCTTTCTCCATGATCCCTCATGCCCATTTGGGGCATATTGGCTTATATTAATAAGCAGAGGCTCTTAGCAAAAAATTATTCTTTTGCAGATGTATATGAGATTCAATTTGAACTTATATCTATCATAATTATGCTGTATAACTTTATGACTCACCACATATCTAAAGTTGGCCTGTAATCACTTTACATTTAACCTCACAATAAAAGAAATCATGTTCACATAAAATATTGGAAAAGCTTTAGAAAATAAGGATTTCAGTTATACACAGAGTTCACATGTGTTTTTTAATCTCTACGTTAGATGAAGCAAAGCTAGATTGACCTCTAGTGAGATAAAATAAAGAAAAGGCACCAGGTATCAAATAATTTTTTGACTCTTGGAGAACACTTTCTAATTCCATCAACTCTAAATTTCTAAAACAAATCCAAATGTTTTAAAAAGTCTGGGACCATATGCATTATGAAAAATATTGTGCTTTGTACTAATAATAACTATTACTATGGTTAATTAACTGATTATCAGATCTATAGTTGGTAAAATAAGAAAACAATCAATATACAAGTGCTCATACCTGAAAGAAAATTCTAATCTTAGATTCCATATATTCCAAACTAAGGTTTGTGTGCCCTAAAGAGTTTTCAATTAACTCCAAAAATAACTAAATTTTTTTCTTAACTATAACAGAGGTCTATGAGCCAAAAGTTCTTTGAAACCATGCAGATTTCTTAGTCGTACGAACAGAAATTCGTATGCAATAGTTTTGGGGTGGCTTCTTATGTAACAATTCAGCAACAATGAGATGAACTGCATCTGGAAACTCCTAAGGTGGAATATTTTATTACCTGACCATACTGATGCACTAAGAATTATATTTGTAGTGTAAATAAATCTAACATGAACAGTTTACAGATTTCATTTTATGGTGGATTGGTTTATGGAAAAGGTGCTATAAATCAAATCTTATTTTAGTATAATAAATATTGGGATTATTATAGCATTCTTGATCTTCCACTCAGTATTATAGAATTCTCCACAAATAACACTTTAATTCAACTACAATGTAATTATCCCTATACTGCAAAAGACATTTTCTGTCTTACTTTTAGTTATTTTACTAGTAATCAATATACTATTATAAGCATGGATAAAGACATATGAATCAAGGTAATAGATAAAGAGATAATTGGATAGTCCTTAAAGAACCAAACAAAGAAGTTTATACCTAAATTTAACTAGTAAAGGTTCATTGCAAAATTTTAAACAGGAAACTGACACAATTGAACTTGGATTTTAGAAGAGTACTCAAGAGACAATTATGGAGCATGGACTTGACAGGAAAGAGACTCACAGCAAAAGGAACTGTCAATAAGTAATAGGTGATGAGAGTCAAAAGTCATGGTAGTGGTGAGAGAGAGGCAAAAAATAATAACAACTAATATTTAAATAATACTTACTGTGTGCCAGACAATATTTTAAGCACTTGGCACATATTAACTTATTTAATCTTCACTATAGCCCTATGAAGTAGTGTTATTAATTGATTTTTCTGGGTAATAACCCAAAACATAGTGTCTTAACCATTTATTTACTACATAAGTATGTAGGTTGGCAGTTCTTCCAATTTGGGCTAGTATCATACATACTCACTGGTTATTTGCTGGGCTGGCTGGGGGCTGGCTGGTCTAAGATAGCCTCAGTTTTATCTCTGCCACAGTTGGTCTCTCCTTCTCCAGAAAGCTGGCTCAAGTTTTGACAGAACAAAAGTATTCAAGGCCTCTTAAGACCTAGGTTCAGCACATATACACTATATCATCTTCATTTTACTGACCAAAGCAGATTATAGTCTAGCCCTGATTCTAAGGTGGAAAAATCAACTTTATCTCTTGATGATAGCAGCTGTAAAGTCATATTGCAAAGGGGAAGTATAGAGAGGGGAAGAAAATATTATCGTGATGTTTGCATTCTATTTTTGGTAGATATTATTATCATGCCTATTTTGCAGATAGAGAAACAGAAGCATAAATTTGTAAAATAATTCACCTTAGGTCATTCACCAAACAGTGCAATTTCTGTATATTGTCAGGGGAATTTGCCTATATGTCTCTAAGGTTTTTTTTTTTTTTTTTAAAGCTAGAAATTAGAGCAGTATTAGCAAGAAAAAATCTATATAATTTAATGACTGATTAGATTGGAAGCAAAGAGTCAGGGAAAGAAGAGAGAATTAAAATTTAGAAAAGTAGTGACACTATTAAAAGGTGACAGGACTTAAATGTCAGATACTGCACATAATAAAAAATAATTAGGCATAGTAGAAGACAAGACAAAATGAGCAAAAGTAAAGCAGCAATAAAAAATAAAAAGTAGACAATAGAAAAAGACCTACAGGTGCCTCAGATATTGGCATTTGCTGGTAAACATTTTAAAATACTTGCAAATGCTGTGCAAGGAGATAAAAGACAAAATAAAAATTGGTAATAGAATTAGAAAATATTAAAGCATACAGATGGAAATTCTAGAATTTCAAAATACAATAAACAAAATTGAAAAATTCACTGGTTAAGTTTAAAAACAGATTAACACAATTAAAGAGACAATAATCTGAAAGAAGTAGCCAAAATAAGAGCATAAAAGTATACAGAGTACATAGTGAGAAAGACTACATATTAAACTTTGGGATTTCAGACTGAGAAAAGAGAGAAAACAGGAAAATACTTGAGCAGGTACTTCAAAAAGTTAAAGTCACTGGACAATAGACTGTAAAAATCTGTTTAACTTCACTGTTGTCCAGAGAAATGCAAATTAAAAACAGAATGAGATAACACCACATACCAAAATGACTAAAATTAGTAAAGACTAAAAGTGCCATATTTGGCAAGCATGTGAAGTAATGGAAATTCACATACACTTCTAGCCATGTAGAGGAGGAAGCCGTTGATGAAGAAGCCCTAGGAATCAGAAAGAGGTGACTATATAAGTGGAAGTTTACTTAAAAACTTACAGGGGTGAAACTTTCCTTTGAGAGAAAGGAATGATGAATAGAGTTATAGATTGTTTTGGGGTCAAGATTCTAAGGAAGTTTTATCTGAGGAAGTTCTGAGTGTGCTCTATGTTCTTTGTTTATGCTAGTGAGGCTATTGATAAAGGAAAGGAAGGCAGATATGAGTAGTTTGCAAATAATGAAAATTTTCGAATAGGTGTTCATAACTGAAGAATAGAAGTGGGAGTTGACTAGACATGTACAAGCGTGACAGAGCATTCAGAGAGCCAGGCCGATAATGAAAACAATGCAATTTCGGTGACTCCTATCTTACTGTTTTATTAATTTCTTTGGCATCAGTGAAGCAGGAACTAATGTAGGGAGGAGACAAGAGAATTAAAAATGTTAATGAAACCACAATCAGAGACTGCAACATGCTGATCAGCCCTGCAGCTAGGCCTGGAAGACACCTTCAGAACAGATTTCTGCTGGATTACTAACAACCCATTCCCAGCACCTGGAAAGGGGAAACAGGAACCAAGAGTCATTCTCTCTGGCTAAAATCTTAAGGAACCTATGGATTAAAGGATGGGAACCACCAGCAGGCCTTTCACTCTATATATTCTTACTTTTTTACACTATGAACCCTTCCCTTTTCTTACTGTATGTCCATATCAAAGGAAAGGGGTTAACAAAGTCTTTTAAACAATAACTCACAGGAACTAAAGAATAATATATAAACTGAATTCCCTGAACACTCGGCTCTCCTCTACTCACTGTCTTTCCAAGACTCTCTTGGTCCCTCTCATTCTCTGACTCTGAGAAGAGACCATACTCTGTGGAGTATTACTCCTTTTCTAATAAACTTTCCTTTTGACTCTTATTTTGGCTTGTGTGTTGAATTCTTTCTACACTCTCCCCCAAAGGACCTTCTTCTCTTGGTATAGGACTTGGTCTCCCTGTGACTTGGAGAAATTTAACCTGTCCTGCGTCAGAACCATCTTGGTTTATGAAGTACATCGTAGGTGTATCATTCCAGTTGTCGCAGAGGTCCAATCCCTTCACTTAATGGGAAGTGTTCTTACTCTGTACCCAAACTGTAAAAGAGCATTATATATCTGTTTGGAAACAATTATTCTTAATTATAAAGAAAAACATGCAAAGAAAGTGAAGACAGAGCACTTAAATTCAATTTAAGATTGGTGAGCTTGATTATGGAAAGCTGTTTTAATCCACATTCTTATTTAGAGACAGTCATCATTTAAAGTAGTTTAGGCACTCTAGCATCTGTGTCCCTTAAGCCACCAAGTAAAATGGTACAGTCCCTCAAATTTTACTAAACTTCCAGAAAGGGAGATTCAGCCAACTTCCTTTGTAGACCATTCTAGTTTCTCCCAATTCTCATGGCCTGGGCATACTTTTTACATGTTTCATGGTCTATTTAACTTTCCCTGAAGTCTGGAAAACCTCAAAAGCCTGTTGACAGCAAGAATTTTTAAAAGTCTTTCCTAAGACAGCCAAAACTATAGCTCATAGCCTGCATAGAAACCTTGATTTTTACAAGCAGAGCAGTGATATAGGTTTCCCTCCTACACTCAATTACATTCCCTCATTTCAGTTCAGCTTTGCATATGAGTTTTACAAAGCTGAGTTTGACGAGATGAAATGTTGTTAGGAGCTAAAAAGGCAGGATCATGGAAACACCTCACCAGAGATATATTTAATTAAAATGACTCACCCTAATAGCAAAAGAACAGGTAATTTTGTAAGTTGTCCACCAAACTTTCTCCTCTCCATACCACCATGTGGTCTTACAAAAACAAATTCTTGACCCAGGGTGGATAGAATCTGGAAAGGACACATGTCTGCTTGATACCCTTTTGCATTTTGCTCTTCCTCCAAAACCCAGTACAGGCAGGACCAAGCTTGCAAACCCAGGAGAGACTTTCAACAGCAACCTTATCTTGTTTGAAAACTTGCTCTGAGGTCCCATGGGGCAAGCTAGAGCCCAGCTGATGGTGTGTCAAAAGGCCCCCAGCTAGAGAAAGAAAGCACCATGAGTGCACAAAGGTCGAGCATCTTTGGAAGTGGGTAAATTGGAACAATATGATATGCTTTGTCTAAAACCATATCCCATTTTCTAACTTTGCAAAAGCATTCTGTGGCCTGAATTCATAGCAGCAAAGGAAATGAATGAATAAAAATAAGTTAATGTCAGAAATGCTGAACTTTTCATGGTGGTGGTGGTGGTGTTAAAAATAAAAATAACACAAACACATGCCTAAATACATAGACAGCAATTTCTTCAAAAACCTGAAAACTTTGGCAAGTACAAATATTATGCACCTATCTTTCAATTCCAGAGAATCAGGACAGCATTGGTTTTCAGAGATAGCACCACAAACAGTTATTAAGGACTAATTCCATGTCACATTTCTGCCCAGTGCTGGCTAACTACCAGCCCAATTTGCTGGCTCCACTCACTCTGTGTTTCTTCATTGTTTCAAGCCAGGCTGAGACTTATCTTAATAATGGGTCAATCCTCAGCCAAATGTGTTCAATTGAAGGCCACCATGGGAGAATGGCAGGATATTGTCTTTCCAACAGCAAGTGAATTGCAGGCAGCTTAAGGCAATATCCATTTCACTATAATACTGGTTTATGTTACAGCCCTTTTCAAACTTCTAATTGCCCTGTATTGCTGACATTTATAGACATGCCCTATTTTAAATGAAAACACAACACTGAGGTCAGAAGGAGGTTCTGGGACAGCAGAGACCCCAGGTGAAGCCAAAGGGGGAAATTACTTTAAAACTTTTCTAAATGCCAAACATGTTTGAGAAACGCAGGGAAAAAAATAAAGTCTTGGGACAGAAAAACATTAATCATGGCCCCATGGTATAAATTAATAATAACTATATTTAATTCTGCTATGTAAACATTCTATGGTTGGATTATATAATTTTTAAATGAAAGTAAATATTATTCATTTGGCTTGGTAAGTCTGGTAAGTCTCAGCTTATATGAATAACTTTGAATATGATATTTTTCTCCCAATTTCACTTTTATTTGTTAAAAGCAAACACACCAAGCTAACTAGGTTTGTCAGCTGCTCTTGGCAATCATGATATGTTATAAGCCTTTCAGATCATTCTAAAAGTCTCAATGAAAAAAATAATATTTCACATTTACATAAGACTTTTCACCTAGTATCTCGTACTATTTTATAAGCAATAAATCATTCATTTCAGAATTGCAACTAAGGAGCCTCAAGTGCAGTTCTAATAAGTAATTTCTCCTAGGTAACCGCAGAAGAAGAAAGGTATGTATAGACTACAATCATTTTCATTTGTTTATTTATACATTTATTCACTGAGTTACTGAGTCATTGATTCATATCCTGAACAAATATTTATACCATGTTCATGTGTATTTAACACTGTGTAGATTTCAGGCTATATAAAGAAGCATTAAAGAGCTTACACTTTAGTTAGATTCTGGTTAGGAAATCAATTGTTTAAGATCCTACTCTGAATTGCCAGATCAAATTATTTTCAACACCATGTTTCCTAAATCTCCTTATAAATGTCTAATTGAGGAAAAAAAAATTATTAAGGAATAGTCAACACTAGTTTTTTTCTTTTTAGATGTTATATATTCATAGAAAAAATTACAAAAAAAAGAAGAAAAAAATTAATCATTAATTCCATGGGCATTGTTAACAATTTGACATACAGATTTCTGTTTTCAATTTTCTATGTGTGTATAAAATATATTTACTTTTAACATAAATAAAATCATGATATGCATGATGATTTATAACTTACTTTTCAGTTATTAATATGTTAGAGTATTTTCCATGTGATTAAATTTGAGTTTTCAGTATTATAAAGTCATACATAACCACCACAAAATTTTTGTTTCTAATTCCACTTCAAGTTGTAAAAGGACACTAGACCACAATTCAAATTCATGTAAAGAAATAAAGAGCACAAGTAAAGTTAACTATATAGATAAATATAAAAGAGAGTGTAAATGTAATTTTTGTTTGTCATTCTTTTTTTCCTCCTGGTTTAAAAGACAACAGAAAAAAAGGAATAATTATAAATCTAAGTTTATGGACACATGATGTATAAACATATGACTATAACAGCATAAAAAAAGTGGATAAACAGCTTTACTAGAGCAAAGATTTTGTATACTGTCAAAATTAAGTTGGTATTAATCTGATCTAGATTGTTATGAATTAAAATTTTATGGTAATCTCTAAAACAGCCACTAAGCAAATAACTCAAAAGTATATTTTAAAACAACAAAATAATTAAAATGGCAAATTAGAAAAAAAAATCTACTTACCACACAAAAAATGGAAGACTTAAGAGGAGAAAAGACATAATACATAGAAAATAAAGAGCAAAATAGAAGATATAAATCTTACCTTATCAATAATTGGATTGAATATAAATGGGTTAAACTTTCTAATCAAAAGGTAGATATTGTCAAAACTATGATCGAATTCTATGTTGTTAATAAGAGACTCACTCTAGATTCAAAGACACAAATAGGTTGAAAGTAAAGGGTGAAAAAAAGATATACTGTGCAAATAGTAATGATAAGAAATTTATAGCAACTATACCATTAGTAGACAACATAGAGTTTAAGAACTATTATCAGAGACAAAGAACATTTTAAAAGGCTAAAAGAAGCAATCTATCAAGAAGGTATATATAACAAATATGTACCTAACAACATACACAAAGCAAAGGCTGATGGAATAGGAAAAAGAAATAGAAAATTCAACAATAACAGCTGGAAACTTAAATATGCTACTTTCAGTCATGGATAGAATGACTAGACAGAGGATCAGCAAAGAAATAAAGGACTTGAACAACACTATAAATCAACTAAATCTAACAAATATCTATAGAATATACACATTCTTCTGAAGTGCACATGGAACATTCTCCAAAATAGATTATAGACAAGGTCATTAAACAAACCTCAATAAATTTAAAAAGATCAATATCATACATAGCATATTCTCTGACTATAAGGGAATAAAATTTGAAAGCAATAACAAAAACGGGGTACTAAAAACTGTGGAGTACAGGAAAACAATGCTCAAAGAGAGATTTATAGCTGCGAATTTTAAAAAAGAAGATTCAAGCTTTTCACTTTAAGAAATTAGAAAAGAAAGAGTAAACTAAACCCAAAGCAAGCAGATAAAATAAAATAGAGTAGAAATAAATGAAATTGAGAATAGAAAAACCAGTGAAACTAAATAAAAGCTGATTCCTTGAAGAGAGCAACAGAATTGACAGACTTTAACTAAACTAACCAAGAGAAAAAGAGAGAATATTCAAATTACTAAAAATCAGGGACGAAGGAGGGAAAAATTCTAACTTTACAGAAATAAACACTAATTATAAGAGATTATTAATGATTATATACCAACAAAATACATAACTTACACAAAATGACAAAAATCTTAGAAAAACACAAACTATCAAAACTGATTGAATAAAAATTAGAAAATATAAATAGAGCTGTAACTGGTAAGAAAATTGAATTGATAACAACAAAAAAAAATTCTTTTACATAGAAAACCTCAGTACCAGAAGGCCTCACTTATGAATTTTACAAAATATTTAAAGAATAAACACAAATCTTTCACAAAGTCTGTCCAAAAATAGAAGAGAAGGAAATGCTAACTTATTCTATAAAGTCATTATTACCCTGACACAAAATTCAGCCAAAAATATCAGGAGGAAAAAATTACTAATATTGCTCATGAATATAGATGCAACAAAACACTAGCAAACTGAACCCAGAAACATCTAAAAAGGATTATGTACTATGACTAAGTTGTATTTATTCTAGGAATACAGTTGATTTATACAATGAAAACTAATCAATGCAATATACCATGTTAATGGAATAAAAGTAGAAAATACATGATCATCTCAATAGACACATAAAAAGCAATTGACAAAAACAGCATGGATAATAATGAGACAACACAATCAAGCAAACAGAAAAATAAAATTCTTAATGTTTTCAGGAATTCTCTCTACTTATAGAATATACCTGCTAGAGTGTCCATTTTTGTGTGTCTGAGTATTAACAAAACAAAAGGCATGAATAGTCATCTTTTTTTGAAACTCAGATAGCCCTAGAAATATAATCCCCTGACTATGTTTACCCTCGGGTTATGCTAGCAATTATTCTCTATAGAAGTGATAAGTTATAACTTGGAAATATTGAGAAACCATTTGCTTAATCAATAAATGAACTACTAGATATATATTAAGAAACTGTTACAGGCAAAGTGTTATAAACAGTTTTAAAATTTGCTCTTCAGTCTATTCTGCTAAATTCTCTGGTCAGCAAACTCCAGTACGTGTAGGTGATTTCACCACAGGAAAAATAGTGCTTCTATTTTTGAAACTTAAAGCTATCTATATTCATATTTATTAAACATTAGAACATGTAATATTAATCAAATAGTTGACACATCTTCCATTCTCTTGTTTCTCTCTCTCCTTGAAATTTATTCTTGAACTCTGAGTATATGCATATCATTTTCATTCATTTTAATGTTCTCTGTTGCCAGAGTTATACATTATTCATTTCTGTTGCATTTGAATCACCTGTGGTAGAATTTACTATATAGCAGTTTCATAAAATATACTAAATATAAAAAGGAAGGAGGGAATGAGGAAGGGGACAGAAAGAAAGAGAGAGGCAGAAAGGAAGGCAAGGAAAGAAAAGAAAAGAGAGAAGGGAAGGGAAGGGAAGGGAAGGGAAGGGAAGGGAAGAAAGACAAGAAGAAAATGGAGTGTGAGCAGTATATTGAGGTCTCTATTCTCTGGAGAGCTTAGAGTAGTGGTCCTCAAACCTGTCAGACCCAATATCCCCATTAAGAAGTAAATATTTAATAATATTCCCCTTTCTCTTTTGAAAAGTAATCTATGGATGATTTAACATTTAAATACGTGTGTTTAAGAAAATGTAATATAAAATCTTTACTATAATAGAGAAATAAAATAAGAAATTTTAGCAAACAAATATAGAACTCAACACACAAATGTTAAGGCATGACTATACT